>JAAGNO010003282.1:12435-39926 GCA_033439905.1 Ceryle rudis | reverse complement strand
GGGCTGCTCTCTATCATCTCCTCCCACAGCCTGTTATTGATAGTGGGGATCTGAAATTTGCCCTGAATTTCTAACAGTCTTGCACGATGAATTACTTATTTCCCATTAGAAAGTTATTTTTTTAATGATTATTAAAACCTCAACAAATAATTGCCTTTGACATTTAGTTAGTGAAATTAGTCTTACAAAAACATATTTCTTAAGACTTGAGCAATGTCCAATAATTCCTTGCTGATTTTCAAGGACTTCATGCCTGCAAAATAAAGAATAAACTATGAACCTGTGTCCTCACATTCAGTGATAAAGTACAAAAACAAATCCAGCTTTATAGTTCATTGATTTTTATACTAGTTATGCTCTTCTGAAGGAAATTTTTTTCCACACTCATAAAGTGGATGTGGAATGAAAAAGCTTTTTTCTCTTTTTCTTTTTCTTTCTTTTTTTCTTTTCCTCCTTTTCCTTTTTTTTCCTTTTCCTTTTCCTTTTTCTTTTTTTCTTTTTCTCCCCACAGAATTATAGGTGCTATTCATCACAAGTATTAATTTTTGCCTTGAGGGAAAGGTGTCTGGTTTGAAGGTACCATGGACAAGGAAGAACTAAGGAAATATGTTTCCTTATTGCCATTTTTATTAATCCTTGTAGTTCCAAGCACATTCTAAGACCAAGCGCTGAACTCACTAAATTTCTGTGACAAGCAAGATGAACCATTTCCACAGTTGAATGAGAGGAAATAAAATTCTCGAAGCACATAAGGAAATGATAGCAATGATGCAGAAGCATTATACTTTAGGCTGTCTGTTGTTTCTGAGTAAGGAAGTACCCACTGACTGTGCTTTACTTATCTTTGTTTGCTTTGCTCATAAGTAGTGTTTTAGAAGTGAGAAAATCAAAATGCCTTTTATTTTACTGTCACTCTGGGAACCAAAAAGTTATATGTTTGGGTTTTTTTCTGATTATTTCCTAGAGCAATGACCTTTCAATGAGTGAGGTACTGTACAGTAGATGGTTTCAAGCATGATTTTCTATTCATCGCTGTCTATTCATTTGGTATTTCAGGGAGTGTGATTCTAACATATATATATTAGCTACACTTAGGATTTATTTATTATAAGTGACATTGGAGATTTTATTTTTATTTGCTGTTTCTGCCTCCTTTTGTGTCCTCTACCCAGTGCTATTCTATATATCATTTTAAAGGCACCTTTTCCTGGATCAAACTAGAACACACCTTCTGAGGCTTTTCTAGGCCAGTAGAATTTTAGATGTCATGGTTTAATCCCACCTGGCAATTAAGTACCATGCAGCTGCTTGCTTACTGCTCCCTGCTCAGTGAGATGGGGAGGGGAATCAAAAAAACCCCAAAACTTGTGGTCTGAGATAAGTATAGTTTAATAACCAAAATGAAATAGATATAGTAGTAATAATAATAGTTATAATGAATGTAGCAAAAAGAGAGAAAAATAAAGCCCAAGACAGACAGGAGATGCACAGTACAATTGCTCACCACTCAATGACTGGTGCCCAGACCATTCCCAAAGAATGATCTGTACCTCCTGGCCAACTCCTCCCAGTTTCTATACTAAGGAAGAGGTCATATAGTATGGAATATCCCTTTGGCTCATTTGGGTCAGCTGTCCCAGCTTTGGGTGCACCCCCAGCCTCTGCTGGCTGGGCAGGACAAGAAGCTGAATGGTCCTGAACTTATAGAATCATTAAGGTTAGAAAAGACCTCCAAGATCATCAAGTCCAACCTTCTACCCAATGCCTCCATGACCACTAGACCATGTCCCAAAGTTTCTCATCTACACCTTTTTCAAACATCTCCAGGGATGGCAACTCCACCACTTCCCTGGATAGCCCCTTGCAATGCTTAACTACTTTTTCAGTAAATTATTAATAGCTAATCTGAACTTTCCCTGGGGCAACCTATGGACATTTCCTCTTGTCCTGTCATTAGTTACTAGGGAAAAGAGGCCAACACCAGCCTCACTACAGCTTCCTTTCAGGTCATTGTAGAGGGATCAGTGCTACTTAGCAACAACTGAAAACATCAGCGTGTAGACAGGCGGACAGTAGAATTAATGGTTTCAAAGGGCCTAGTATCATCTGGTTTTAATATTAAAATAAGTATGACAACAGACTAGAAATTTGGAAGGAAATGGGATTTTGAGGTTACTCTTCTTAAAACTGTAGATTGTATATTTTATCAAGAAACCTCAGTCTTTGTTCACAGATAGGAGCTCAGCTGACCACCCAGGAGTGGCTCGCTCTGTCCACTGCTAGCTTCCTGCAGGTTCTTCCAGTGACATCAGGAACTCTAGAACTAAGGAAACATCTACGTTAAAAAAAAAGGGGGGAAATCATAGAGCATGAAAAGGCTAAATGATCTCCTTGCTTCCTTTATCAGCTTCTCTCTCAGGATTTCAGGAATTTAAAAATAAAACCAACAAAAACCAATAACAAAATAAATTTATTTTAGCAACATCCTTCTATCCTCATATTCTGCTTTTAAAAAAAAAAGTCTCAGTAAGTATTGGGAATCTAAGAAAAATGGTTTAAGTTTCACTTGCAATTTTGCACATGTGCTTCTGTATCTATGAATCGTGTTTTTGCATTTTAAAGAATTGTTATGAATTTATTTTTTATTACCTAATGTTAAACAATTTTTTTTAAATGTAGTGAATTTAAATTAGAAACCTTTGTGTTTTACAATGGAGTCCTGATGTGGAAGTCACAGAAATCAGTTTTCTGAAGAGTATTTTTTAGAGTTTCCTGTTTCAGAAGTCATGAAAGAGAAACAGACATTTCAGAACTTGGAAATTCATGTGCTTTCAAAACAATTAGTCATCCAGAAATCAAGTTATCAATAATTGTTGCATATTATAGACATTTAAGCCAGAACTTTAATAACAAAGTGCACTTCTTCTCAGAAGACAGCAGTTGCTTATTTGTGAGCAAGTCTGTAACAAGATATATCTTTAGTCACAACTTTGAAAAGAATCCAGGTAGACTGCACTGAATTTGAAAGAAATGAATTAAGAAGAGCCAAGCCTGAATCCATCTCTCTTGGTTCAGTGATCTGGTATCACTACATTATCTTTTTCCCCTCCAAAAACTATTTTAAGTGCTTATTATTTTACATATACCTAATTTCAATTTCTGTGTTTGCAACAAGCATATGTCTCAAAAAGTACAGGAAAAAATCGAAAAATGAAAAAAATTAAACTTTTCTAGAATAGTCCTAGTCATTATATTCCAGTTTAGCTTTTACACAGTCTCAAATTCTACTCCCTAAAGTGGATTGATTTATTTATTTCCCAGGCAAAAGGTAACAAAGATTTCCTTTTTTTTTTTTTTTCCCTGTGCTGAACTGGAGCTAAAGTCTACTTGTGTGAGTGCATGTGTGTTTGTGTGTGTAATGTCAAAAAAATCCAGTAACATCCAATTTTTCAGGTCAAGCTGTACAACATCCAGTGTTGTCTTTGTCTTCAGTAGCTGGAGATTTCTGAAATCATAGATTATCCTGAAGTTTAATATTCCTTCCAGTTATTTAAAACAATTCTTCCAGTTGAGGATAGCTTTGACTTTCTTACAAACGTCTAGCTTGTCTTGACCTCAGAGTTTCCCATTGACAATGACTACAACAGCTTAATGTTGTAGTATTAAAATAAGGAAAACAATTTTTTTTTTTTAATTAATTGTTTATATTTTCTTCAGTCTTTTTCTGAAGACATCAAGACATTTCTACCAACTTCAATTTCCTGTTTTCTGCAGAGATAAGGATATGTGACCATTTGCTAAACTTTACTTAAGTTAATGGTGGAAAGAACTACTTTTTAGTTTGCTCAGATAAATATGCGTATGTGCACAAAAATTCTTTTTAATCCATAGTGGAATAAAAAGCATATTAAGTATGATCTTAGACCACTCAGGTATTCTTCCATTATGCTAACTTTACCACTTCATACTGATTTCAATGGTATCCATCAAATTACCATGTTTAGTGGAATTACACTGTAGGACTGAGTTTGTTTGCTCTATCTAGAAGTGTTATTATAACTGTGCTAATTTCTGAACATTTAGAAAAACCCTATCATTATTAGCAATAAGGAAATGTATTTATGGTATTAAGAATCATAGTATGAGATAAAAATGTAAACTGTAGCAGAAACAAACAAGCAGAATCACCTCAGGTTTTAGATATTTTTCAGTGTGGGACCACTTTTATGACATGGCTCAGCAGAGAATAATAATACTATAAACTACCAGAAAATAATTTCATCTATTTAATGGATGAAAAAAATGAAATTTTGTAATTTTAAATTTTGTCTAAGTCATATTTTATTTTCTGTCTTACTAAAAATAGTAATGTTGCAACATTATCGCTCTTTGCTGTAGGAGAAAGATGTCTTCAGATGTCCTTCAGTCTAGATGTGACATGTGAATCTGTGTTTTGGTATTGCTGTTTTTCTTGGCCTGTTAGTTAGCATCTTGGTCCCAACAGCTGACCAATTCCAGCCCTTTCTCAAATAGCTGTCAGACTATTTTATAATAAATATTGATCAAAGTAAGAAGTACAGAGCTTCCCACTTCGATGAGAGTTCCCTCTTCCTCAGGTGTAGGCCCACACTTTCCTCCACTCTCATTTTCTGAGTTTCAGCTGGACAGTGAAACTTTTTATTACCCCATTCATGCTTGAAACAGCTTTGGTAGGAGGGACCAAAAGAGCTTGATAACCACTGGTTGTTTGGGAGAGTGCCAGGAGGACTGAAATATGCATGAAGAAACATCTGCAGAAAATATTTTGCCAGATGAGAGTGTTCCAGTGTCCTGGTGCTGTAGATCATTCCAGCATGGGTGTAAGTCTCAGTGATGGGAATTTAAAGGCCAAAGGATTGTGGGTGCCTCTAAACAGCTGAATACAGGCCTTTAATATTAATGTCATGGTGGAAAGACATCTATTTATATGAAGAACTATATGTAAAACTATCAGCTTCTTTTGGGTTCTTATAGTTACTTTGGCTTTAACAGTATTACCTGACTACCTGACTAAGGCAGAATAAATACTACTACTTATAAATGAATAATAATGAGGCATAATAAAACTACTGAATGTCACAAGATTATGTAAAGCCTGGCACAAAATTTGCTACAAGCACTGGTAACTTCTTAGAACTGCAGTTTAGCAACTACTGATTATGTCATTTATGAACTAGAACAGGCCAAGAACAGTAAATTAGAGAATTTAGAGAAGATTGATTAGAGGTCAGAGAGATTTTACTGCTTCCATTAGGGATGCTTTGTTCATCATGGTTTCTCAGGTGGTGAAACTTTGGCAGAACTGGCCTTCAAAAGAGCAAACATGAGTAGCTCTTGGTTTCGGGCAGTTCTGTTCAATATCTTTGTGCTTGGATGTACTGTATGTATTATGAAGTCTGGTTCTTATAAGCATTAGCTCCAGGTTTGGATGCACAGAATGGTGGATGACCATTTTCTACAGAGTTTTGGGGCTCGACTCACATTTACATGACATCTAGCTTTGCATTTACACTTTGCATCATGCATCCTCACGTCTTTTGCGTCCTCGGTCACAAACCAGAAATCCATGTATGCTTCTGAAATGTTGCTTGTGAAAATGGTGGCATTTGTGCAATGGACTCAGGAGATGTAATGCTACCTTAGATGAGTGCAAAGCAATGTGATAAATTTAAAACATCAGTGCATTTTTCCAATTTCAAATTGAAAAAAAATCATTGCCTGAGGTAAATTGAACTGTTAATGGCCCTGTAAATGTGGCTGTGGAAATCCTCAGGACCTCTTAGACAGGTTCTTTCTTAGCCTTTTCCAGCTGGGTAAGATAAATTCCAAATGTAACTTGCTTTCTGATTTTCCCAAATCTGTTTTCTTTTTAGGCTCCATAGCATTTTGCCTTTTCTCCTCCTACACTTGAGTCATTGAGTTGTTCCAGTGGTGCAAGAATTTTCTTACAGGCTGACATCAATATTCCACAAATTCTATAATTACTGTTTGTTTCAACAAAGCTTTATTTTTATTTTTTGTCATAAGTCATTCAGTTTTTCCACAGTGTATTCCAAGATCATGTTACATCTCCCAAGTCATACTTTTCTGAAAACCTGGTCACATGTCTGGGGAGCCTTCACCTGATTCTTTAAATGTCAGTGAAGACAATGCAGTATGCTTACATAAAACCAAATTGTTTATTAATTCTGTAGGCACCATTAAAACCCCTGCATCAGTCCTACACAGTCATGTGGTACTGCAGCAATGTAACATTTTGAGTATGCTGATATGCCAGAGTAATTAGGTACCTGGAATGGAAAATGAGGGTTTGTTTCTTTCATGTTCATTCCTATTCCTGACTTTGGTGTGTGTTTGCATCACTGCATGTATGAAGGGATCTACTTAGCTTCAAACCTATAGTAAACTTTTCTTTTTCAGATCCAGTAAACCCAACTTCTGTTCACCTTATTGTAGTTTATAGCACGTTGGTAAACACTAGGAAATTTGCATGGCTAGTATATTATACTTACTTCCTCCTCTTAGACCTGCAGGGTCAGATTTCTATTAGGATCTTCAAAATTCAGTAGCTTTTAAGTTTTTTTTTTTTAGATTCAAATTAAATTAATCTTTAGTCTTATCTATTTGTGATGTTTCCAGCTGCAGTTTATTCTAGCTTTGTGGTTCCCATACCCATTTTAATTGCTATGTGGCAAATGTGTAGCTCCTTTAAAATCCAGATTTACAAGTCATTTAGTGAAATAACTCACAATTAATTGAGTTTCTAATTTGCCTTTTGGTAAAGCACCCCTAGAGGCACAGCATTAAAGGTTCTATTGAAGTGTGGCCGGATTAACTGATTAATAGATTTTACTTTTTACAGGAGCCTCTTCCATATGTAAGCATAATTATATTCTATCACTTTCACAGAAAAATGGAGTAATTCAGGCAGAGAAATGCTTTGGTCTTGTTATTTAATTAATTTAATGTTGTGTGAAAAGGCCAGTTTGACAGTTCTGCAGAATCAAGCTCTCTTTATTCACAGCACTATTCAGCATTGAACTGACCCCCCCTCCAATTCCCATAACTCCCTTCTGCTTACTAGTGTACTCCAACCTCAAGCAGAATTAGTTTAGAGGCATCATTTTACTGCAGAATGCTACATTGTCTTGAATTTAATTATTCAAATTCATGCAACTATATTTTCTAGTTCTTTTTCTTCTTTCTAAACTCTTTTGTTTTCTGCAGTCTCAGGTGTCTATGAACCATTATTTGTTTCCCTACCCCATTTATTTTTTTCTCTAGAACAGGTCTTTCCTATGCTATTTGGATAGGGTTTCCCTTCCCACAGTATCTCTGAAGTCTTCAAGTCTCAACTACTTTGGAAGTATAATAGTATCTAGTGATATCTAATGCAGTGTATCTAAGACACAAGTGACCATGATAGCTCTATCTTCCTTGTAGGAAAGGAGACTAAAGAAAATCTTTCCTAACATGCAACAGTTAGAAAGGTGGGCATATTTTTACAAAATAACTGAAACTTTGTTCACTTGCATATCTGGTGCAGAGTCCCCTGGAATCTTCCTAAAATCTAGACACAAATAATCTAAGGACTGATATGGATATTTTGTATGAACCTACTGATAACTATTTATAGGGGAGACAGATTTGTGTGTCAGTATTCCTACACTTGTAAATAGATTTCTATTTTTAGAGCACCTGCAAGAAGAAAAAATAATTAGCTGTGTCTATTTCATATGAACGAGAAAAAAAGGCTTCAAGAAATAAGCATATCAGTTGCCATAGAGTAGTATTTGAAATGAAGAAGAGATGAATGAAAGACCTATGTCACTCATTACCTTAAGTAATGAAGGCTGACTGGGCTTGATAGGAAAAGTCCCATTGCCAGTACAAGCTGAGGTACTGCAAGGAGCTAGTGCCACGAAACCTGTAAGAAAAAAGACAGTGCAGTTCCTCGTATTGAAAATTGCTTGTGTACACTTGTATCTTATTTCCTGAAAAGAGCTGCAGTGTTGTGCATGTTGCTTTAGCTCTGCCTTCTGAAAGTATTTAAAGCTAGGCATTTCTACATCTCATGACGTAGCTTAGCTTTCATTCTGTTCTCCTCTTCTAAAACTGGATTTTGTTGCTGGCTTGAAATACTTCCTGAAATTTTATTTCTGTGCCTTTGAGACATATTGCTGATGCATGTTGATCCTTCACTTTCCTTCTGTCTTTGCTAGGACATTTCATCAACAGAAATGCATAAATGTAAAGCTGGTATTTAGATTAAAGTTTCAGACCGTTTCAGTACTGCTGGAGATCTACTTATTAGCCCATCTTGGTGTACAATGACCATTCTGTTCTTCGGTAGTTATTTTTACCCTGGTTATTCTCACTCTGATTATTCTCATGTATTGAACATTGTGATTGTTTATGCTGGCTGCAGTTTGAATGGGCTACAGATAGAGCCAAGTGTCAATATAGTGGCATTTACCTGCTCTGTGCTTCTTAACTGGGACTTCCCTGAAACAGTGTAGACAGTTAAGATGTTTTTCATTACAATAAGCAGAGCAACTCATAGGCCAGTGGGTATTCACTTCCTAAAACATTAATTTTGGAAAATGATCTTTGTGTCTTCTTGCTACTCTACCGATTGAAATTCTTGCTGGCTACCTGCTTCATAAGGAAGCTTGCCAAGTGACTACACTATTGATGCCAACTTGAATTTAGAAGCACACCCTTAGAAAATAAAATAAGTTCAACTATCTGTATGCAATATTGACAATGTTGGGTTGGTTTTTTTCTACTGACAAAAATATATACATTTACTAGCTTTAAAGCTTTCACTGATGAGCTGCATTGTAGAGCCAAAGATGACTAACATTTGCAACCTGTATGAATAAATCTTTACTACATGGTGCAAAATAACAGGGTGCCCTCTCTTTCCTTGAGTGAAAGATTTGGAGCTAATTAAACAAGCACCAAAGTTTTAACCTTAAATAGTGTTTGCTTCTGAAATGGTGTATTTCAACCGTGACATTTCAGTCCTGGAAATGCCTTTGTAGCAGAAAATTGGGAGAGAGGATCCTTCAGCTGTTACTGTGATTCACTGGAATCCTAACCCTTCGTGCATTTGCAATGTCAGGGCTTTCACTCCTTCACCTCTCCTGTATATCACAAGCAGTAGTAATTCTTATCTATAGATCTCTACTTTTCCAACATAGCAGTTTGATCTTGGCTTGGAACAGATTCTGAAATAACTTTCCTACACTCTTAAGGCAGCTTTGTCTGAACCCCTCAGTCCTGATCATCCCTATTCCTTGGATCTGGGTCTCTGTCACAGAAACAAATGTAGAGACACTGAAAAATTCTTGTGGTGCTTTTAAATGTGCTAAAGTGTAACCATTCTAAGGAATTTTAACAAAGTCTAGTTCTGAACTGAGATTTAAAGGGGCACTGTCTTTACATTATTGTTGTTGTTGATAATTGCTACACAAACTCAACTCTTTCTCTTTGGAATGTTGTACAGTTCTGCATGGAGAGTTAACTTTTTTTTAGTGAGGGTAATCAAACTAGTATGTCAGATTCATAATTTTAAGCAGTTTTGAAATAAGATGGGAGCTGATAAGTAGAAAGAAAAGCCCAAGTACTTTGAATCTAAAATGTTCTATCACACTCTCTTTTCTTTTTTCCCCCAAGAAGATTAAATTAGTTCAGAACAGCTCTAGTTACAATGATCTGATTCCTGGTGCTACTATGATTAAACTGGGTGCATTAAAGTAAGCAATGATAAATTAAAAGCACAGTAGAAATCTTGGTGGGTGTGAACAGATGAGTAATTTTAATTGGAAATAAAATATGCCCATTATTCTGTGCTATAAATGGACTTTTATATTGCAAATTGAGGAGATAAAAACTTGTGTGCAGTGCTGCATTAGAAAGAAGTTCAGTACAAGTGTATGGAGTACATGTGTATTTCTTAGATTATTAAGGACAAACTCAAGCTTTCACGATGTCTCAGCAGCATTTGTTTGCATGTGCAAAATCAAAGGTGAGCAGTAACCTTTCTGATAAACATTCAGATTTTAGTAATTCTTTTAGCAAATGCCCTGTAAGTACTTTAAAGTGGAGACAGTGTATTCCCATTTATTTTGCTTCCCAATACTACCTGGACTAAATAACATAATTGATATACAATTTGAAATCTGTACAAAATGGCAGAAGTCTGAAGATGCAAAGTAATTGCTTAAAGTCCAAAGAATCTAAGAAAAATATGTGGCTTTCAATTTAATGGTTCTACATGATCAACATGTTATGTCAGGATTCTCCATACAAAGTATATAGATACAATTGGCTTTTGTGAGAACTTCTTTTTTTTATTCCAAAAGAGCACTTGCTGTTATCTTGCTTCATTAGTAGACTCTCTCATGAAATTCCTGTTCCTTCTCAGTAGGAATAGAAGAATGGGCTGTGTGGGTAGGGTTGCCTATTGATAACACAAAAACCAAACTTGAGCCTATTGAGTCAAAACTTTCTGATCCCTATCAAATTTCAAGAGCCTGTTACAGATAATGCCAGTTGTGAACATACTCTTAGACAAGTGTTTTGAGGATCTCCCTTTTGTGATAGTTGCGTGTGCAGCTGCATAGATCCTACACTTTAAAAGAAATTACTAAATCTCTTTTCCCAGTATTTCAGAGCATTCAGAGCTCTAGGAGCCAGTCTGAGGTGTAATTTGCACTTCTACCACATAAAATATTGTTTACCTGAACCCAAGTGATAGTCTTAAGAGTTAAAAGATCCCAACTTCTTCCATTAAAGTTATGAAAGTGAGATTAGTCCCAGTGGTCACCTCTATAACCTAAAGATACAAATGAGAGACTTTTGATTTTGAAAGTAAGATTTGATCCATAGAGCCAAATGATCAGTGAAAGAAGTGATCATGTAACTTCTACTGTAATTAGACTGCAATATAGCAATGAACCAACCTAGATAATTAACTGAACAAAGAACAACCATGTCAGGTCTGAATGCTGACAGCTGGTGCTGTTTGCCAACATGCCCTGTTTTGTTAGTTACGCTGAAATAACCTGCATGTATTGTATTTGTATTAAAAGATCTCGTTTTGCCTTATTAGAAGCACTGTTCTTCATGCAGTTCAGCAATCTTAGGACTGAAGGTTATAGGGACAGAGAACTCAGTAAGTTGGAGAATATGATCGAATAACTTTGTTCGACGTTACACCTCTGACCCTCATTTTAAAAATTATGCCCATGCGGATGACTGCCAAATTCTTGCTCTGTCTGCTTTATACAACATTTCCACTGATCCTAAACTGCACAGGATCTGAGGCAGCCACCTTATGAGCTCATATATCACATTTATAAGCATCTCTAGAGACAGCTAATGCAGAGATACAGATAATGCAGAAAGATAGTCCATGGACTGCAAAGCTTGAGGGCCTGTAGCCTCCAATTGCAAGTGGAAAACAAGGTATGTTCTGGCTCTTGTTCATGTTTTGCTTATGCAAGCCTAATTTCACTGAAGCATGATTTATTTGCTTCTTTTCTGCATAGTGATAGAATAAACCTATGAGTCTAGCAACAGAATAAATCTATGAGTTAATCCCAAGAAAGTATGTAGAAATTGATAAATTTAATCTCTCCAAGTGTAGGTGGTGGTGATGTTCTCTTACCTTTGTTATCTGTCTTCTAAAAGGAAATGTTAATCACTAGGCTCTAGATTTGAAAACTTCTTGAACATAGTCCAAGAAAGTGTTTGCTGGCCCTGAGTAGCATGGTACATCTCACCAACATTCTTAAATTTTCTTGCTGTTTTCCAAATGATGTTTCTGCTTGCAAAGTGCTAACTAGGAAACAGGCCTTTAACACATCCTCTGATGAGGGGGTTTGACCTGTACCAGTGAAGTGAAACGTTTCTTATGCATGATAGGGAGAGAGTTTGCTAACAGATGTAACCTTTCTCGACTTAGGTGTGAACTCCTTAGCAGGGAACCTTTCTCTGTGTGCTTGGATGTGGAACTTGAAGGACCATGGATGTTTGAAACTGAGCACACATACAAGTTGCTGATATACCCTAGGTTGAGAATGTGCATATGAATGATTTTCACTGATAGAGGACTGGCAGTTTATTAAATGCACAACCAATATGCCATTTCCCCATAAATTTACAAGTTATCATTATAACAGCAGAGTCTTTACATCTTTTGTAATATTTACTAGTAGATATGTGTGTACTTTTAATAAGTTGTCAAGGATCATTTGGTCTGTCAGGTAGTTAACATTGAACACTCAATTTTTAATTGATTCCCAGAGCTATCTTTTAATGTAAAGTCAAGGAAATCATCATTCTTTATTTGGATTTTTTTGCTTTGCTTTCTTTATTCATTTGTGCTGTCTTTATCAGACAGCTTCAGTCCAGTAACTTGGTATAAGGATGTTAACATTCCTTGCTTTATCAAAGACAATAGTAGAAATGAGGAAAGTTCAAGCTGACATTGTTTCTGTAGAGCTTAAACAGATTCACATCGTCCCTTTGTAAACAATAACTCTTTACACACCTTGCATTGCCCTCTTTTTTTATGCTCACTTCAAAGCTAATTACCACCCTTTAACCTGCAGTGACTTTGATATCAGATCTCTGCTCTGCAGCTATTAGCTGTGCACATCGAAGTGGATGGTTCATGGGATTTGGGACCGTAGTGGAATTGGAAGAGGATAAATAGGGTTTTCTTCCTGTGTTTTATTGGCTGACACTGCCACCCTGTGAATCCATGTCCTTCTTCCTGAATAGATATACACCAGTCCATTTGGAAATGACACCCTCTGTGTCTTTGTCTCTTGGCACTGAAAATAATGAGCTGAAACTTTAGTGAGCCTTTTATGAACATATGCTGCCTTACTTAATTTTGTGTTCCCTAGCATGGCTTAGAAAAAAAAAGTAAATGTAACAAATACGAACTGTTTAGCATCATATTTTGCATATGAAAATGGTGACCCAACTAATGGTTCACTAATTGTAGGTTTCTAAGAAGGCTGACTAATATATCTTGAAATAGATTTGATTTGATCAACTATTGGAAATTAGATCCTTTTCAAGGAGCTAAGTTTAGAAGGTTGTTCTCATATTGATAATGCATTTGCCCCACTAACCATTTTTCCATCTTAGTATTAGCATTTTCTTCATATTAAGGAGGTATTTCTTACACATAAATAATTTAATTTTTAAAGCAAGCCATCTAACTCCATGAGGTTATTCTATATAGCTCACACTAACAGCTCTTAGTTGCCTGTTATGCAACCAAAGCTGTAAGACACCCTTGACGTGTTACAGGTTTTTCATAAACACTGGAACAGGATCCATTATTATATCCGTCGAACCATAGTGTAAGTGAAAAATGTAAGTTATGCCTCCTAACTTTCAAAAAAGTCCTTGTAAGATGGCTTTGTGACTATCAATGCAGCGTGGATGTACCTCTGGGGTAAATTCTTTTTATATCTCTCCAGCATTTTACATGGCATTGTTTCAGGAAAGACCAAGTCTGTAGTTGGTTGGATGTTTTCACAGCTTCTGGTGGAAATCAACGGCAGAGGTAGTTGGGAGCTTTGCACACTAAGGGAGGTTAATTCTATGAAAGTGTAAAAACAGCTTCTAGAAGCATGTGGGGCTTTTCAATATTTTTCAAAGGTTGCTGGTCAGATGTCTTCTTCAATTTGTAAGTAGAGGAATATTTGGGGAAGAAGGGATCTATTGTTCTTTTAACTTAGTTCTTCAGTAATTATAGTTTTGTGGATTTATTTTTTTCCCTGTCTTTTCAGGGAGGAGAAAAAAAAAAAGGCAAAAGGCTGTAATCTCCAAACAGTCAAACAAATACTTTTTTCAATAGTTGAAATCACAATAAAGTAGGGGGAAAATAATATTCCTCTAGCAGAGTGAATGTTTGATGAATCTAAGGTACCAGTTCTAAAAACTTCAGTAGTGATCTTGGAAAAGTCAGGCAATGCAGTATTGAACGTGTAGCTGGAAACCTTCATCCTTCATTTAAATAAATTTTTGTTATATACAGTCAAAATTCGCACAGAAATGTTTCTCTTCTGAATTCCTGAAAGCAATAAAATGTTCAGTGGGTTTTCACATCTATTAACCTATTAAAATAATCTAGCAGTCTAAAAAAACTGTCTGGCAATCTATGAAAACAAGGCTTGTAAACAGGGCCTTACATGAAAGTTCACACCGAAGTACAGAGGGTATTGTGGAGCCGCTTACTTGGTGTCAGTTGAGATAAAGCAGTCAAACTGCTCAAAAAAAAACCCCAAAGAAAACAAACAAACAAACAAAAACAATAAACAAATTTTTATATATTAAAATTCCACATTTCTTCAGTGTCCTAAAAGCAAAACTTGTCTTAGTCATTTTGGCTTCATTTAACCTGTAACGAACTGTGATACTTTTTAGCCAGATACAGGGCATAGCCATTCACTTTTCTTTATTTCAAATACAGCCTAGAGTAGGTGAAATAAGTTAGCTAAAAAAATCCAGGCATCTCTGGAATATCAGGGACAAGGCTTTTGAAAGCTTGTGTGTAATAGAACTGTTCAGTACTGAAGAAGTCAGTTTTGCCTACGCCATTGCTTTCTATGTTACTTTTAGAAAATATCAGTATTTTTGTTAGTATCTAACCACAGAGTAGGTGACATTGCATACACAATTCCAGGTGTATAAAAGATAGAATATATAGATGTATTAATTATTAAAATATACAGAGATATTTTCATTATTGTAGTGTACTTTTGTGAATAGTTCCTACATGTCTATGTGGCAGAATTTTTTTTGGCTTCAATGAGGAGCTAAGGCATTCCAGGGATTTTACTGAGACTACCTCCTCAAAATAAGAGTGTCCTCAGAACATGCAGATGAAGATGAGAGTCAATACCCACCTTTCTGTGGAATATCCATCCAAGTGGTTGGAATAGTCATGTGGGTTATGAACAGATGAATTTCAGGTCTGTCTTTCTGTACTGAGATAAATTTGATTACAACATCACACTTTTCAGAAAACCATGCCAACCATTGGGTGACGAGGGGTTCTTTTCAGTGCTTGCCTGTTTAAAATGAACCATTTTGAGTTAATATGGATTCACTGCTGACAAGCTTCCACACATAATTCAGAGTATTTATTAACTAGAACCACCTTGACGGACATGTTGATTTGCACATGCTTCAGAAACACAGAAAAAGGATTAATACATGCTTTGACAGTAAAATACATATATGATATCTACATCTATACTACATATATATTGCTATATAAATACTCTTGTTTTTTTCCTCAGCCCTGATAACTGTGTTAAATATTAAACAAAGGAACACCATCTATTTCTGCCTCTCTAATCAAAGTCAGAACTAATTTTGTTTCATGTGAATCTCAACTGGAGAGAGTGTCTTTTTTGAGTCTCACTGGAGGCTTCTTAATACCCTTGGCAGGCCAGACCTGGGCATCTCCCAAACCCTAGTATTTCCTACAAAGCTGCTCAATTTGATATTTTGGGGAAATATTTTTTTATTTCTTTTATGCCTAATATTCCCTAACTGTGCTCTAATAAAGTTCCTATTGTTCCTCTGAACATCAGGATGGCTTAAGATCTAATAGTCATTGTAGTCTTAGAAGTCCAGTTTTTATGCTTAGAATATCTTCATTCAAATCTAAATCTTTAAGTAGCTACACGGATACACATTCTCAAAAAGTATTTAATGTAAAAACTAAACTGTTCTCAATATGTACTGAACAATGATGAGGGGGCAATGTAATGACAGCAAAGAGCTCAGATTTTATGTGGATACTAGATTTGCTTTTTTCAGGTATTTAGGCAGACTGCTACTAATCTCCAGCTGATATTAGAAATGTTAAAAATGCTTAAAGAATCTTTTAAATAGTGATAAAACAGTAAAACCATGGTGAATCGGTTATTGTGTTCCAGCTCATCTGACTACAGTGTGAAATACGTAAGTATATCCAAGGACATAACCCTACCTTTGAGATCTGAAAGCTTGATGGTGCTGTACTTTTTTGGACACAAAAGATGTTAAATAGTTTCAGAAACCTGAATGGACCTTTAATGAATCTCAGTAATGGAGAAGTGACTCAGAATGAATGGAGATAATTAACAGATTGAAGATCTGCAAGCAACAAGTAATTGGATTATTGGTGGATAATTTGTTTCCACAGACATTTTTACTATCTGGCCATATGCAATATTTTATTCTTATCTTTTTTATTCAACAGAAAATTGTCTTAAAACCTTAGATTATCCCCAGTATGATCTTGGCTATTAAGTTTACTGGAAGAAAAAGGTACCATTTAAAAAACCCTATTATTTTTAGAGATTGTCCATGTCTTTCGTTTTAATTGTAAATAGCAGCTATTTTGACTTCCTTATGATGGCTGTTACCATCAGGGGTCCCATAAAGGTTAATGTAAGCGTAGTCTTATTTTTTTGACACTAAACATACTATTAGTAGTGATGCTTTTCCGTAAGGGACTATGGTAAATGTACCATTAAGGCCAATAAGGAAATTGTGATTCATAGGATCAAATAAAACAGGTGGGCAAATGATAGATTTGAAATCTGACATTATTTATTGAACCTGTATTTGCACATGTTGCTGGGCTTTTGTATAAAGATAATCCTGCAATTTAGGATCACAGACAGCCTGATACAAAACTCTCTTACATTTCTTCCTTCATACACAGAAGAATTGTTTTTTCCTTCAGTCCTAGAAAACATCTTTAACTTTTGTCCTCCTCTGCAGAAGAGTTGAAATTGCTATTCCTTCCCTTCTCTTTACATTTGCCCCTATATGGATAGATTTACTGCTCTTTAGTAGATTCCCTCTCTACCAGATTCAGTGTGTTTTCTTCTGCATTCCATCATTCGCACATAGATTTTCTTTACTTGTCTTCTTTCCTATCTGGCTGATTTTTAAATAGTCCAAGAACTACTCCTAATGACTTAAAAAAATACATGTAACCAGTGCCTCTAGCCAAATTAAGTGGATTGCCACCACACCCACCCCCCCCCCCCCCCCCAAGATTAGTGTTAATATCAAGTGGATTTTTTTCTCCTTAGGAATTTTTATTTGTTACTCTGTCACTTGATAATCCCTGGTCCTCGAAAGCAAACCAAAGTACATTGGTTATTTTTTCACTACCTCAACAATCCAGTCAGCTGGAACAGAAAAAAGGAACACACAGCCTAATAACGTTTGCATGGATTGAATGTGAATTTCAGTTATTACAATTCAGCTGTCTAGAAGGATTGGAAATTTGGTGGTTATTTTTGTGTGGATTTGTTCAAGAGAGAGCAAATGAAGACTGTGTGGTTCTTTATTGATGATGGGTAGTTATATATTCTCTGTTTTCTTCTGTAGGGGTGTTTTAAAGTTCCCCTATCTTGGCAGAAAAAGGACAGTTCCTTTAGGAATGGGACAGTCAAAATTTCCTACTAATCTGATGAAGATGGACAATTCTCCATTTTTATATTGTGGGATCCTGCCATCTCTGACAACCTATCACATAACCTGACTGCCATTTACTGATTAGAAGAGCTTGTTCTAATTCAGCTTTTATCCTTTCCGAAGGAGAGCAGCTGACAGACCTGAAATGAAAAAGTAAACTTTTTTTTCACCATTATATGAAATTTCTTGTTAGCTGCAGAAATCCAGCATAAATAAAATTGTAGTCAGAGATGACATCAGTTAAACAATGAGCATGTTTAATCAAAGTTTGAAAGGATCTTGCTGGATCAAAGCCTGGCTTGTTAAATCTTGACTGTTGATGCTAAGCTTGGCAGTAAGGAGAGCAGGGACTTCTGTTTGTGTGTTTTATGATTCATTTATTATAGGTCATTGCAAATCCATGTTACTTTTTGCAGGTGTCATGAGAAGTATGTATCTTATCTGGCAATGATGGCTAGCAGTTTTCTGTGCTTCTGGAAACCATTTTCTATTCTGATCCATGTTACTGCAACATCAGGCTCTAATGTACATGTTGTCTATATCTTAATACCTTTCAGTAAGGTTTTTTTCTTTACAGCTTTGGAGGCTTTTTTTTTTTGCCTCCACAAACTTCCCATAATTTAGTAAAGAATGTTTAAGAGACAGCATTTTTTTATTTAGAGCAGACATTGATGGGGAATTCTGGTAAAAGAAAAGTAAAAGTGGTGACTTAGTAGTCTAGACCCCACTTTTCCCATCAGGTCATGATGACAAGTCATCCCTTTTACAGATCACTACAGCTACAGAGGACAAAATGTTAGGACTGTGTTATGAAAAAGATGTTTGCAGATTACATTTTGAATGGTAATACTGCATCAGGAGTAGTTTCCATGCCTTGAGCATCATCAAATCTCTTTCAATATTACTTGGCAAAAGAGGTGATAGAATTCAGCATTGAGCAAGTAGGCAGTTAGAAGAAGTTCCACCATCATACTGTGGAAAATGACTACTTATAAATTGAATAGAGTTGGCAAACTTATATTTGGTTTAATTGTTCTATAAGTACATTGATAATTATTATACCATATGTAAATAGGTAGATAAAAAGAAAAGGACACACTGTATTTGAGGCTTTATGATTAAATTCATATGATATCCTGGCAAAGTATATAAAATTTGATCTTTGTACCCACTTCTGTCAGTCAACTGTTTAGCAAATGAATATCTGTGCTTAGGATGATTTCACTGGTTCATTGAATTCTCTTCTGCTCTGCTTGAAAACTGTCATTCTGATTTTCCAAACTTTGCAGGATAGAGTGCAACTGCTAAGTGAGCATCTATTTGGTTGGATCAATCCAGAAAGGTAAAAATAGGCTGCTAATAGACTGATTTGGCTTGTGAAAATGAATGTCTAGGCTACAGTGTGAAGCAGTTAAGCTTTAGGCTTTAAAGCAAATAGAAAAGCAAGGAAGTGAACTTTTGGACAAAATGGACTGAAGAAAATCCCCTTAGCACAGTTTCTGAAGCTTTTTACACTTCTAGTATTGAGTTGTGTAGGGAGTATAGGAAAACAAGCAAACAAAAAACACAAAAACAAACAAAGAAAAAAACAACCAAACAAAAAACCCAAACCAACCTACCAACCAAAAAAACTCAACAAAAAAAATTCTATAACGGGCAGTCTTGAAATGACATATGGCTTCAGTGCAACAGAGGGAAAGGGTGAATCCTGGGCTCAGAGTACTGGAAAATTCCAGTGAGAAGTCCATTATCACATGGCAAGACTGCAAAACATTGTTTAAATCATATAAAAAAAGGAGTGAGACAGTATTACTGCCCAAGTTCTTTTTAACTGACTATTGAGATAGAAGATCCTGAAACAAAATGCAAGAGTGAAAGATGAAAGGTTTAGTTCTGAAATTTCAGTATAGAGAGATTATATGAACTGGAATCATAATTCATCAGTGGAATTCTTGGGGTGGCTGTAATCTGTAGCTTGAGAAGTTACCCATTTATGAGAATGTATGTAATAAATCTGACATTAACAAAGCCTGATGGTGTGATTCATATGCCTAGAATGCTAGCATCAGTGGTAATGGTCTAAGTGGATGAAAACAAAATCAGGTGACATTTTAGGTAAAAGGCCTCTTTGAGTGAGGTTGAAAGAAGATTCTTGGCTCCCCAAGGACATGTTATGCTTAGAAAAAAAACAAAATAAACCCACTTATGTTATCGGAGAAGGCTCCAACCTGAGAGGCTTGCTAGAAAGTTTACCAACAGTTAAATATCTCTAGAATTCATATTAATCAGTAAAAAGCTGCCCAAGGCATAGGGAAAATTTTATATTAGGTATGATTTCATTATGAAAAAGAACTATGAGCTAAATAATATGAAGGAAAAAGTACTGAAGAGGAAAATGTAAGTGACTTTGGGGATTTCCATTAAGACCATTTTACTATATAAAAGGAAAAAGTTGACAACACATTTTTTTAAACTATATATGGGTTAAGAGCAGAAATGGAAGAAAATTCATAACAAACAGAAAAAAAATGAAAATTATAGCATTGAATATAATGGAAAAGAACTAGATTATAGAAAATGGATAAAGGAAAGGAAAAAAGCCTCAAAGAGAGATATGTGAGAAACTGGTTAAGGGTAAAGAATTCTCACAGTAGTGCTTGCATGGTATAATACTATAATATAGCACTGAATGGAAATAGAAAGATGTCAGTAATAACATGCAGAAAGCTAAAATATTCAATAACTATACCTATTTTGTATTTGTGAGGAAGGTATATCAGAAACAACCCCAGGAGAAACTCAATGTCTGCTTCTAGACATAGTGACCTAAAAGTGAGAAGGGTAGCATATAGAATCATTAGAAACAAGATGTGGTTGAAAAATTTGTGATTGCTATACAGACTAACCTGCTAGGAAGTGAGAAGCTAGATATCCTGTTTTGGAAGATTATGGGTTTGCTTGAAGGAGACAGAAGGATCAAGGTTACATTTCCATAAGGGATTGTCTTTTGCCTCACAACATTTTAATTTAGAAGGAAGAATAGAACAAAATCAACGTAGCACACATTAAATCACAAAGTAATAGGTAGGAAAAAAATACCGTGAACTGAGTTCCTATATTTCTAGAGAGGACAAAAAGTAATTATTCCTTCGCCTATGTGCTGTATAATACCTATAGGTTTGGTACAGGCACACCAAACCAAAGCTGAGGAAGTTTGAAAGTGATGCATAAGTTTTTGAAGTAATAAGAAAGACAAGTCCCTGATATGAAACCGACTACATCCCTAGTTAGTAGGCGTAACTGACTGAAATACTTTATTGTTACCAAAAAGAAAGGAATTGGTAAAGGACAGGAATGTGAACAGTGTTTTCCAGACAGGAGACACTAACCTGAGATTTCCAGGTCTTCCTCCAAAATAGTGCTCAGGACTAATGTTGTATCAGAATGCTTAGATAAGTACAAGAAGTTCAGATTTTTGTATGTTGCTGCCATGACTACTATTGGAATACTTTATCCAGTTCTCATGGTCACAGCTGAGAAGAATAATGAAAAATGGAGAAGGTTCAAGTAAAGCGTACATGTTATGTCACTGTTGGTTAGGAAATGTTCTTTTAGGGACTGATGTATTGCACTGTGCTAATTCTAGTTTAGGATTTGCTATTGACTTCCTTCTTACTTAGTCTCTTTACTCAGTCCTTATATTCCTGCATAAGACCAGAGATCACTACAAACAGTCACAGAAACATAGATTTTATGTTTAAAATGTGGTAAGGGGAATATTTTGGCATTTCTATAAAGCATTTATTGTGATTGATAATTTTTTTTTTTTTAAATAGTTTGCTCCCTATCTTTGAGCATGATGCTAAGTAATACCAGTGTGTTTGAAGAGTGCATTTCTTCCTGATTACCATGTTACCCAGGAAATTTGTAATTTTAAAAATTTCTAGTGAGGTGAAAAGAACATGATAAATGCTCTGTGAGGGGACACTAACAGTCTGTCTGTATTTTTTTTTTTTTTTTTTTTTTTTTTACCTCCAAGATCATCAAGCCCAGCCTATGATCCAACACCATGGCATCAGCTAGAGCATGTCACTAAGCACCACATCCAATCTTTCCTTAAACACCTCCAGGGATGGTGACTCCACCACATCCCTGGGCAGTCCATTCCAGTGTCTAAACACCCTTTCTGTGAGGAAGTGCTTCCTGATATCCAACCTAAACTTCCCCTGGTGCAGCTTCAGGCCATGCCCTCTCGTCCTGTCACTAGTTGCCTGGGAGAAGAGCCCGACCCCCACCTGGCTACAACTTCCCTTCAAGTAGTTGTAGAGAGTGATGAGGTCTCCCCTGAGTGTTCTTTTCTCCAGGCTGAACAACCCCAGCTCCCTTAGCCTCTCCTCATCAGACTTTTCCTCCAGTCCCTTTTCCCAGCCTTGCTGCTCTCCTCTGGACCTGCTCCAGCACCTCAATTTCCTTCTTGAAGTGAGGGGCCCAGAACTGCACACAGTACTCGAGGTGAGGCCTCACCAGTGCCTAGTACAGGGGGAGAATTATATCCCTTCTCCTGCTGGCCACACTACTGATGCCATTATAATGGCACACAATGGCCACACTATAAGAGGCCAGGATGCTGTTGGCCTTCTTGGCCACCTGGGCACACTGCTGGCTCATGTTCAGCTGGTTATCAACCAGCACTCCCAGGTCCCTCTCTGCCAGGCTGCTCTCCAGCCACTCATCCCCCAGTCTGTAGCTCTGCATGGGGTTATTGTCTAGCCCAGTGTTCTTCCTCCAACAGTGACAACAACAGATTTTACTTAAGGGTAAATAAAAATCAACTTGTTAGCTGAAAGTACCATTGAAATGCAAAGAATAATCCTTTATTATTTGAAATGGATACAGAATTTCCTTCATCCCCTGCAGAGCATAAACTTGTGGAAGAAATGTCACTTCTTACCAGTGTGGTTTAATGCTGAGGTGAGGTAAGGTAGTAGAATAGCAGTGTGGATTCTAAGTCCCCTGGCTGCCTCCAAACTTGGGGCTGTGCCGCTCTTGCCTCAGAAGAGAAAGCAAAAGCAGGGAGGAAATGTGGAACCATCGCTGACATCAGCTACAGTTTCTGTGTCCACTTTTTCCTGCCCCGACAGAGGTAGGAAGGTGGAACTGGGAGCTGGGCACCGCCTCTTGCCTTTATGTTCCTGTGCCATCTCTTCCCCTCAGCTGGAGCATGTTTTATCAAGTCTTTACCTGCCTGCCCTCCATCAGTGGTGCACAGAGTTGGGCTGCCAGAAAAAGAGGAGGTGGGCTGTTTGACCAAGAGGAAGGCATAACCAAGGCAGGGAAGGAAATAAAGGTATGAAAAGAGAGAAAATCCCTTCCCAGATGTTTTTCCCATGGCCTCCCCCTCTTCCCTCACACTTTGCTTACCCCTCCTAGCTCTCCTCCTTCTCTGTCTTCACCAGAAAAAGAAATTTCACAACTTCTTGCCCAAAATTTTCAACTGGTTGGAAAATTCAATTTTGCCCTTAGTCTTGTTAGGTTTTTCTGAGCTATCTTCATTATGAAGAAAAAGTATGTGTATTAGAATAACAAGATACTTTAGTAAATATAGATTTAGTCTTCATAAATCTTGCCAGGCCACTGTACAATTTACTATGATAGAGAAAAACACACCTTGAGACATTACGGCCCTTGTTTATTGGTTCAGTACTTCTTTAGAAACTTTTGAGGTGTCTGTTAAAATGCTTATTTATATGGAGTCACATTTCTGTGATTCCATCACAAACTGCTGTACTTGTGACTGAAATGTAGAATCAATTGATCCTACATCCTGCACATGATGAGCAGTTACAGAAAGTTTTGAATTCTGGAAAGTGTTAAGAAGCTCTTTTCTATTTATCTGAAATAAAAGTCAAAGTGATCAGAAAGAATTGTTGAATAATTCATGGCTTTCTAACATACCAAGAAATGCCACTTCTAGAGGGTGAAGTCAAAATGATGTAACTTTAGACTGGCAGTGAGGTCTATATTTTCTAACTGTTGCAGTAAAAGGATATAAACTTATGTTCTTCACGCAAGGCCTGATATTTCATCCCTTGTGCAGGAATTATTGGTTGACCCTCCTTAGCTTTGTGACATGTGGTATTTCAGAAGATCTAAGACTTCTGACTGTAGCAGCAGTGAAACTGGGAGTAGGTACCCAATCCACCAAAACCTCACAAGTGATAAGTGTAAACCCAAGGCTCCAGTGTTCTTTTTCCTTTGTCAAGCTCAAATGTTCTATAATTTCAAGACAGTGGTCTGAGCGCCTTTCCTCAGTGTAGTGAGCACACTTTCCTGAGCTGGTGACAGAGCTTGTTCATTTTTGAGGTTGAATGATAGTGCAAGCCACACACAATGCAGGAGAGGTGGCAAGCCAAATGAACATGATGTTATTTTTAACCAGAGGAATAATGTTCATGCAGTAGGACAAAAAAAGTGAAACATAAAGAAGTTGCAGGAAACGCTTATAAAATAGGTAGTAAAAAGGAAAATTTCCTTTGTTTGTCAAAGCTTGCTTGTGCTTCTAGTCTGCTTCATTTCTGATGTTGAAGAGAATCTTTCTTCAAAGGTACTTAAGACAGGAATAAACTTTCCAACATCTAAGGAATGGAAAGAATAGTGAATAATGAGGCAATATTTTTGTTGCTCCTCAAATCAAAGGGAAATTTGAAAGCATTAATAAAAAAGGCACCCTGGGTAGCTAATACCACAGGGATGACAGGATGATTTAAAACATGTTGCTAATTCATTTGAAAGTGTTGAAAAGTATAATCTCTATAACTGGAGGTGATCCTGACTAAACTTTTACATCTTCTCTCTCTCTTTTTTTTTTTTTTTTTCCCTTTTTCAGAGTCATAAGAAAGTGATTTTTTTCTCTCTCAAACTGCAGTGGGTATATGCAAATACAATATTTCTCACACTGAGGGCAGACCTACAGAGACTTGACTACAGACAATGTGTTTTTCATGAAAACATCACATTTTTAATTACTACGAAGTGACTGAAATAGTGATGCAGTGGGGTCTGTGTAAGGTATTGAAATTCATAATCTTTCAGCTGAACTTTATGATGCAACAAAGAATTTAAGTATGCATTTTATTTATGTCCTATACATAGTTTTACATTAACTGCAGTCAAATGTACTTACTGTCTGTAAATACTGTTGTATGCTTAACTGTGTTACTGGATAGATGCACATTTCTAGGTCACTAGCACTAAACACCTCTTCTTTAGACCTCTTGAAAATGGCTTTAATGATTCTCGTATAGGCTCTAACCCTTTAACTGGGTCAATGCTTGAGTTTTCATGTATTCACAGTAGATACAAATGCAGGATGGAGGTCACAGATCCTGATAAACAGACCAAAAACCAAACATGCATTCAGCAATCCAAAAATTGGCATGAAGTTGCCTTCTTTTTGTGATCTTTTAAAACATCTGAAATATTCTAATCATGGGGCTTGTTTCACTGAAACAAAGAACAAATTTGTGAAAGAGAATAGGACAGTGTTCCTATTTTTATACTCGCTTTGTCAATCATGGTGGAGAGCTTCAGCCTGTTGGATTCCAATTCACTGATGTTAACTTCACTGCAAAAAAGCCCAAAGCAGGCAATGGTACTTGATCTTCATATTTCAGAGAGACAAGAAATTTCCCTTAGTCTTGATTCCTGGAATGAACTCTTAACAGCATTTAACTTTATTCTCTGTCTGCTGAGATGATTTCTTATTAATTTTTGCTCTCCACAGAATATCAAACTTATGTACATTCTTTCTGCATTCATAACAGCAGTTCTTTCTGGCTGATAACATCAGGAGTTATATTATTCGACAAAAGAAGATCAGAATAATTACAAAATCTGGGATTTAGCTATTGAAAAAAAAGGTAAAGCAGAGCTATCAAGTAAAGATTTTTGTTGAGAAAAAAAATTAAAATGTAAAAAAAAAAAAGGGGGGGAAAGCCCTGCCCCCCAACCTCAGAGTGCTTCCCCTTTATCACAGTGGTCATCCAGCTACATTTCCTAGACTGTGTGTGACTGTGTTTCCATCCTGCCCCTCCCTCCTTCCCTCCTTTCACATCATGTATCAATGGGTTCCATGTTTCAGATCTGAATTTTAATGTATGACTAAAAATGTCATTATGCATACTTATTTATACTTCAAAATTTAAATATGACCTGTTCCACAACATATTCAAACCCATTTTTTCTGCCTCACTTTAGGAATCTTTCTCCTGACTACGTATCATTGTGACTCTTGTATACAAATGTAAAAATAGATAAAACCACTCTCTGGATCAACTCAAATTATTAACTGTGGCTAGAGATGATAAGAAATATAAAAAAGAAATAATGGAAATTATTTCACCCTAGTTGGTTTTCTTGGTGTTTCAGAGGTGGCAACTCCAATCCAGTGTCATTCTTTTTTTCATACATGCTTGAAGTGGCCTTATGCTGAAGATTACTCATACATTGTAGATACCATGCCAAAATATAATTTGATTTCAAGGGTGTGTATTTTTCATGTTTTATAAGGGTTTTTTGTTGTTTTTAATGTCTATCTATATAAAACATATATAAACCTGGAGCTTGGATTTTAGTGAGAATTAAATACTTAACTTCTATATGTTCCCTTGAAAAAGGATATCTTACTCTCTTGCCCTTCTCCTTTTCTTCTAACATTTTTATGACTAATTATATAAACCTTTAATCTTTTCTTAAAGCCTGAATTTTGGGACTTGTGGGACTGAGTGCTGCAAAGGGACTAGACATTATTATTATCTTTTTATGTGGTTTGTATCTATTGCTTACAATGCTCAAAGCAATTAAAGATCTTGAAGGTTGCCTAGTTTAATACTATTTCATGTCATATTTGTTTTTCAGAAGGAGTAAAAGCCATTTAATTCCTTTTGTTTGTTGATATTTCACCAGCAGTCTGTGTTTCCAATGATGTTCATCTCTTAAGCAACAACATCAGTCATACACACTGTTGAATTAAATACATCTTCCTATGAGAGCTCTTTTATATTATTACCTCATCAGGAATATTATTTTCTATTCCTGTCATCAAATTTTTGTTCCTGTAAAATCACTATTCTTCAATGATTTAGCTGCCACAAAAAAACATCAATGACCGAAATAATTGAAATTTCAGGCTTCAGTAATAACTCATTTCAATGTTTTTAGACTATTAGCATTTGAAACCTTAAGACATTTTTCAAGTCGAATTATTCTGTAAAGAGGACTAATAAAATTTGGTTTAGTCTTAGAAATAGCTTGTTCTGTGTTTCTTATTCTGGAAAGCTGCTGAGTAGTGCAAGCAATCCCAGTGAGTTTTGTACTTACCAGGAATAAATGGAAAAGGCCCAGGATGGTCCATTTGG
Organism: Ceryle rudis; assembly: GCA_033439905.1. Lineage (NCBI taxonomy): Eukaryota > Metazoa > Chordata > Aves > Coraciiformes > Cerylidae > Ceryle > Ceryle rudis. The sequence continues at coordinate 12,954 of JAAGNO010003282.1, read as the reverse complement.
GTTGCAAATGAGAAAAAGAAAGTTATTTAATTGTAATAAAAGTTCAACTGTGGAAAAAAATGAACAATTGTCAAACAGCATAGAGATTATGTTATACTTAGATATGCACTGATTCAGGGAGCAGAATGACGGTCTTCCAAAAAAATATGCTGCTTCTTTGGCTACAGAGTCATTGCCACATTCTCCTTGGCTCAATGAATATTTAAATATTTTTTAGAAAGCAGAAGAGTTTCAATGGAAGTGATGCATCTCTGTACGTGTAAAGGTTTATATCTGTCTGCTAATAGTCTGAACTACTTGAGCATTTAGGAAGCAGAAGTATCACTTTTATATAGGCATAGCTTAGAATGTGAGCTCCAGTGAAAAGGCATGACTGTGAGAACTAATGGGCAGAAGGTACCTTAGTGGTTGAGAAAGTGAGGCAAATCACTGTCCTTTTTGTTGGCACTTTGTGCCGGGGAACTGCCCTGGTGACTTCCTGGCTTATAGAAATCTCTCCTCTCCCCTCCCCTCCCCTCC
>JAAGNO010003282.1:0-12335 GCA_033439905.1 Ceryle rudis | reverse complement strand
CTTTTTTCTTCTATCTTTTGGGTTTTTTTTTTTAATTAAGTCACTCTATATATTATATAGGGATCCTGAAGGACCACCTCAAAAGTGTGAATACCTAGACAGGGAAAGGCACATGAGAAATAGGAAGTGAAAGTCCTCTACATTCTAGTTTGAAGAATACAGACATGACAAGAGAGAATGTCCTTCTAAGTCTGAAATGTCCTTCCATAAGTGCATAATGCATGCCTAAACATACCACAAAATTGTCATATGGAAAAAAAAAAATGTAAACACTGTGAGAAATGGTGACACAGATTCTCATCAGAAATTATGCAATTAAAGATCCACCTGCAATATTGTGCACATTGCTAATTAATTGATTATAAACAGCAGGGGTCTATTCTTCTTTCAAGGCACAGATGAAACTCCTGCTAATTCAAAATGATTTTTCAAATTTTAACTCATCTACATATCTGCAGCAAAGCAAAGATAATGGGAGAAGAACAGATGAAGTAGGACTTTTACAGGTTTTTTACCACCATTTCTTTCCCTTTTCTATTCCTTTGATTCTGAAAAGTGATTCAGAAGAGTATCTTCTCTTTTACTGGGCAAGGACTGTATTTAACAGGAAAGGAAATTCAGTGCAGTCAGGAAAGATACCTGATGTAGCATACATGTGTCATACTATATATGAGTTTCCTCATTAATGTCTATAAATATGTAAATGGCAAGTGTTGGAAGGATTGAGCCAGGCTCCTCTCAGTGACATCCAGTGATAGGACAAGGGGTAATAGGTACAAGTCGGAGCATAGGTGGTGAGAGTGACAGAGCAGTGGAACTGCCTGCCCAGAGGGTTGTGGAGTCTCCTTCTCTGGAGACATTCAAAACCAACCTGGACACATTCCTGTGTGATCTGTTCTAGGTGATCCTGCTCTGGCAGGGGTTTTGGACTAGATGATCTTTGGCGGTCCCTTCCAACCCCTAACATTCTGTGATTCTGTGATTCTTCTATTGTTGTTAGTTGTGTCTCCATAATGGTTCTCAGGTGACAAGACTAAGTGGTGGACACTGAAAAGAGGATAAGCTCTGACTAAATAGTCATAGAGAATACTCAAGTGAACTGAGCACTTTTTTTGCTCTTCTTTGAGAATGTGCTTGTTCACTAGGTGCAGCTGATGTAGCAATTTACACTTGTACAAAAAGAGGACCTTTCATCAGGATTTATGAGACTTAAACTTCCCTGCACAAATGTACATGAATAGGGCTTAATAAGAAGGAATGCAGTTGAACCAGAGAGCAATTTAGTATTAAGTAATTATTCATAGACACTGTTTCACAGTGCTCAACCAGCTCTAGTAATCTTATGTAAAACAGTTTCCCTGTCAGTTATCTGCCACCCTCTTATGTATTCATCATGCTGAATATGCTGCTTGATCTATCTCACCACACATAACTTAATGGGTCTAGAGTTGTATTTGGTGCTCCCATATCACAATGAACTATGAAAAAGATGCAAGACAATTTTAAAATCTTGCAGTCTTCCCAGAAAATCACGACTGATAATATCTGTCTGATTCATTATTTATGAAAGTATGTGGTAAAAGTAACTGAAGAAATGTCATGGAAATATTCTCTTGTTAGGTCCTGTTTATGCTTCAGTAGTTCATTAAATGCTATCTTGCCGTCTGTTTAAGCATATGCTTAAATACCTTTCTGATTACATGTACTTTGCTGAATGAAGGTCTAAATGCATGTCTATTATAGTTCTGATAATCTGACTAATTATGTATTTTGGAGAGATTAGACTATAGGTGTTTAAAGAGTGGCCACTAAATTTTTCTGGAAAATGGTCCTTGCATCAGCATGGATACAACAGAGACAAGACAGAATTTGTCTGCAGGAAGGATGTGATGGTAGCTGAAGTGTAATAATAACTTGGATGGATGTTGTAAAGGATAAAAAGGGTTATGTTTTGTTACTATTAGAGAAAAACAATTTTCAGGATGTTGGCAGAGCTTATCCATGAAGCACTGCAAAGAGTCAAAGATTATGTTCTTCTTATGGACCTGAGGGACAGGCAAGCTATCACAGGTATTCACAGTTATCAAGGAAGATGGTAACAAGTAATGTTTCATGAGTCAGAGAATTGTTTTAGCTGTACTCAAATAGACATCCATGAGAAAAAATTATTATTACAGTCTGGAGATTTTTTGGACAGAAAAGACAAGACTGGGACACTTGGGAGTAAAGTAACTCATATAGAAACAGAAGATACATTTGTGTCAATAGAAGACACTAATCCAGACTGAACAACAGACCAGGTGGTGGGTTGACCCTGGACAACAGCTAAACTCACACCCTGCCTTTTGGTTACTCCTCTATTCTAGGTGCTGTGAAGATTAAAAAAAAAAAAAAAAAAAAAAAGGAAGACATAAAGAATTGTGGGTTGAGGCAATGATAGTTGTTGACAGTTAACACCCACTGGTCAGTTGGGCCAGCTGTCCCAGCTGTGTCCCCTCTCAAGTTCTTGCCCAACCTGAGTCTCCTTGCTTTCATGGGGGCAGTGAAGAGAGAAACAGAAGGCATTGCCCCTGTGCCAGTACTGCTCAGCAGTACAGTGGTTTGTTATTAACTGTGTTTCAGCCAGAAACACGGAGCATGGCACCATACAGGCTGCTATGAAGAAAGCAAACTTCACAGCTTCATCCCAGCAAGATCCAGCACAGGCAGAAAAAGAGATTCTGCTTTCCAGCAGAATCAGAGAGAAAGCTGGAGGACACTACACAGCACCTGGGGCAGAATATCCAGCAGATGTAAAGAGAAATGAACAGGCAGAATTAGGAAAGGGCAAAGAATGGGAACTAGATGGGGTCAAGACTACTGCGATGAGTATGGAAAGATTTAATCAACAGGCTTTTACGCAGGTTGCTTTAGTTAAGTCAAATTTAAAGAAGCTGGAAAATCGAGGACAAAATTGACTTGGGTGAAAATTGTAAGGAATGTCTTCAACTGTTAAAGTGGTAAGCAGAAGAGGCAAATAGGGCCACCTACAGAAAAAACAGGGAGAGGCAGAGAGGGACAGACACACACAGGCAAACGTTAAACCATGCAGTCAGCTTAACTATATTTGGATGCTAATACTTCCTACCAGCCTGAGAGGAGGCTCTAGAACCTAAATGTTCACTTCATAAGGTTATATTGGAACAAACATGCAAAAGAACTTTTTTTCTTACAATGACATCAGACCTTGAATTCTCAATGTTTAATTCTGTTCTGAATAATAATCTCCTTAATGTTGCCTACATGGTTCTTTTTTGTCTCATATGCCTTATTACTGAGTTTAGATAAAATCTGTTTATCCAATTTCTTTAACTACTCAAAGAGCTGAAGTTTGATAGAACATGTTAATTGCATTCTCATTCACAATAATCTCCAATAGCTACTTTCTATTTAATTTTAGCAAATTTAAACCTATTTAGGAAGAGTCTTTTATACTCAAATAGCCATCAAAAGTACATTATGGGTGTAAAGGAAGCATTCCCTTCACAGGACATTGGATCAAAACCTTAATTCCTTTGCAGTGATACATAATTTCTGATAAAATTTATATGCATACTAAAATTTAAAGCATTTTGTAATAAAAGAGGGTTGTGATATATGACTTATTAAGGCAATACTGTCAATATGAATGTAAAATACCAGGTTTCAAGCCTTTACATACAGTACCAGTACATTTTTTAAAAAGAATGCTTTTATTAATTTTGTTTCTCATGCTGCATTCAGACAAGAAATCCTTATTTATCTGAACTCTTACATCTGAGATGTAAGTAGATACACATCCAACAAAAGTTGGAACTAGCGTAATATTTTGGGACTGAGTATGAGCTGTGTAAGATTGTTATTTGTTCTAACATTGTCTATATATACATAAAGCTTACATTAGAGCTTAAACTATTTTGATTTTTTCCCCCTTTTCAATCATCTTTAAAAAGCCAGGTCAGATTCTCATTTCAGGCTACTCCAATTTACTAACTTTATAATCTAGTGGGGTTAATGAGAAAGGGGATTTGATTCTTGTGATTTATGGTTGTATGGACCATACAGGAGAAAACTAGGTCTCTGGAATCATTAATCTAAACCTGATTTGAGCTGCTAATAGAACCATTTTATATGCTCTCATGGGGTACAACAGAGCTGGGATCTTTCCTAATCAGGACATACAAGTGTGTAGCTGCTTTTTAGCATTTCCAAACTAGAGCTTTCCAATGGATAGCTGGCTCTCGATAAAACCTGCTTGAAATATTATTTTTTCTTGATTAAGCTAAGGTGGAATGGAGTTTAGATGGCGGGGATAATAGGATGGTAACATAATAAACAATATTGCTTGGTAGATTTTCTGAACAAATTAGGACATTTAAAATATAAGTATTTCCTAAAATGAAGGAATGCATTGTATTGGTAGAAAATATAAATAGCAAATCAGAGTCAAATGTTTTCATTACTGGGGACTAGCATAGTGGGGATGTATGCCATAAATGATCTCCACTGGCAGAGACAGATTGAACAGTCTTACTATCACAGTGCTTTACTTACATGTATATTACAAATGTGAAACTAAAATGCATTGAAAACATTGTACAGGCTGAGCCAATTTTTATAACAGCACAGAATATAAAATCATGGCATGCCAATAGGGAACACTGCAATCTGGAAACTGGGGTATGTTTATATGTGGATGAAATAGTAATTGGATGCAATCCAAATCTAGAATCTCTCTTTTAGTTTCCTGCCTAATGGCATTCTACTTCAAAAAAATCTTTGTAAGATTTTCAAGTACTGTTGTATATATACATATATGCGTTTATGAATACGTGTGTATCAAGATGCATGTGCTTTTCTTGTTGTGCATAGAAAAATATTGCAGTTGGTTCTGTAAAAGTTAACCTTACATAGTGACTTATGTTTGACTCGTCTACTTTGTTGAAGAGCATCACCTTTTGTTTAAGGAGAATGGATGCTGCACTTTCATTATATTGCTTTGAAAATCCTTTTCAGTTACAGTCACACAAGCTGAATAAAATTCCAGACAAGGTTTTAAAGGTGGTTTCACATGAAGATAAAGAATTCAGTTCACTTAGATTGTAGCCCAGACTCCAAAAAGGACATATCTGAGTTTTTGCCTTGATCTGAAATGTATTGTGTGCTTTAATACTTACAGATATAGCATATGGTATATCAAACAGTGCAAAGAATTCTGTAAGTAGCACTAGGGGGCACAACAAGGGGTAAGCCATTAAAAACCAGAGAACTTCCCATGCATAAAATTGATGCACTGTATGTATGCTTCATGTTTCTACATGAGTAGAGGCCATGACTTCTCATATACAGTGTGTAGCTCAAGGGAATCCAACATTCCATTGGAAACACTGAGTAACACTGCTAACATTTTACACTGCTGACATAGTAACACTGAGTAACATTTAAAAATACTAATTAGGAATTATGTGTAGGGCTTTAAGAGACAATATAGTCATAAGGTGACTTGAATTTTCTGTCACTAGCCTGATCAATCTTATATCCTCATGGGAAAGTGTGTTAATTAAAATAGGAGGAGAGTGTCTTCCATAAACTTTCATCACTAGAGCATCTCCAAACAAGATAAAATATGTGAGCTGGATACTCTTCAGTCTAAGGAAAGAAATAAAACCATTCTCCCACGCTCTGGATGAGTACCCTACACATAAGGTACTAATTTCTAGCCGACTCTTGTCCACCAGCAGTATAATAAGCAGATATCCTGACTGCTACTGTGTGTTCTGTGAATGTATGCCAGTACTGCTCAGAGCAGCAGAATACACCTTCTCAGGGTGTCCTGATTTTTACAGGTGCCCAACAGCTCTAAAAGCAGCTCTACTTTTGTATTTAGCTAAGATTGAGACCTTCAACTTTGAGCAACTATTTATTTCCAAAATGTAACTAAGCATGTGTGTATACAATTTTATAGAAGTCCACCATGCACTGCACATTTAAATACATGTTTGATCTTTACTAAGATTCCAGAATGTAGCTTGTCACCAAATTCATCCTCCTATACATCTTGTGTGGTAAATTTTCTAGATAGTAAACTTATTTTTAATCCTCTTCTGTGTGTAGAAGAACTGACAACAAAAGTAATTATCTTTATTTTTGGGGATGCCCTGACAACAAAAATCATCCTAGGTTTATGTAGGACCATTGGATGCACAGCTTATGAAAAAATAAGCCTACCTGAAAATTGTCAAGAGCTACCCACTTTCAATCATTCTTTCTTTCTTAAGTATGTAACAAATGACAGAAAAAAATTCCTTCCTACGCAATATTAAAGGGCAATATGCTACTAAAAAAATGTAAGACAAAATGTATTCAGTTTTGTCATTTTTGCCTTAACCAGTATAATTCTTGAAGGACAGAATAATTATACCCCTAAGAGTCACAGAGAATAGCAGTGCTGGAAATGTGCTGTAGTGGAATCAAATCAATAACTCTGAGACTACTTTGAGCTCATTTTTAAATATTATTCTCTGCTCTCCCTAGATTTGGGCTATTGATTACAAAAATTGCTGCCAAGCCTTCTTTTCTGCATAATTATATTCTGCATTTGTTTTTGTTGTGTTGGGTTTTTTTGGTGTCTTGGTTTTTTTTTTTTCTTTTCTTTTTCTTTGGTTGGTTTGGTTAGGTTTTTTTGTTGGTGGTGGTTGGTTGTTTTTTTTATAATGCCACTGAAAAATATCACACTGCAATGAATACATTATTGAATATGAGAAGGCTTAAGTCTGATGCTGGGCTTTCCCAGTTCTCCCAGGTAATTCCTGTTTTCATAAACATAGATGTGTTTCGGAAAGCTATATGCAATCTCATGAGATAATTGTAGTCTTTTCAAATAACAGCAGAAGAGGTACAGATATCTTTGGATACTTGAAAAACTTAATGCACATAAATGTAATGGACCATCAACTCAATGTTTTCTTAAAGATTTTCCTTCTTTTTATTTTATTTAAACAATTGCATTGAAATATAAGCTGAAATGGCATATCAATTGTACTAGCTGGAGGCTTGATTCTCTGAGGTGCAGAGTATCCTTCATTTTCATGGAAGAGAGCTGAGACAGCTTAGCATTTCACAGATATTTGCACCGAATGGTTAGATAAATACCTTTTGTAAGAAACATATATTTGCAGAATTTTATCTTTACCAGAGGTGCTGCTCAACAATAGAGACAAAGCCTAAAATCCTGCAAAATTTAGTTAAATCTATTGAAAGAATTAAGATGTACATACAGGTATACATTCATCTCTCCCCCCCGCCCCCTTCCCTTGGAATATGAAACAACAAAATTTTCTTCTATGATTAAATGTTTCCATTAATTTGCTAAAAGGCATTGACTGGTGATAGGAAACTGTTTGGTTTGCTTTCATTTGGAATAAACTGCCCTCTACCAAATGTTAGTTCTGTGAAAATGAAGAGGAACATAAAAAATATGTAAACACGCATATAAAGAGTTTTAAGTGCTATATACTTTAATTACTAATTGCTACTGGACTAAAACATGGACAGCACATGACCTATGAATGGAAAGAGAAATGTTTTGTCCTTAGAATCATAGAATCATTAGGGTTGGAAAGGACCTCTAGGATCCTCAAGTCCAACCTTCATCCTAACATATCTATCTATCTATCTATCTATCTATCTATCTATCTATCTATCTATCTATCCATCCATCCATCCCTTAGACCATAGCCTCAAGTGCTACATCTACTTGTTTTTTAAACACCTCCAGGGATGATGACTCCACTACCTCCCTGGGCAGCCTGTTCCAGTGCCTAACCACTCTCTCAGTGAAGAATTTCTTCCTAATATCTAATCTAAACCTCCCCTGATGCAACTTGATGTCATTTCCTCTCATTTGTCATTAGTAATTTGGGAGAAGAGACCAACACCAGCCTCACTACAACCTCCTTTAAGGTAGTTGTAGAGAGCAATTAGGTCTCCTCTCAGTCTCCTCTTCTCTAGACTAAACAACCCCAGTTCCCTCTGCCTCTCCTCATAAGGCATGCTTTCCAGACCCATGACCAGCTTCGTTGCCCTTGTCTGGACCTGCTCCAGCACCTTTAGGGATGTGTGTTCTTCTAGGGATGCATGATGGGGTTTACAAGCCAACACTGTGACTTTCATTGTTGCAGGATTTCACTGGTACAGTCCAAAACCTAGTGAAAATTATAGTAAGAAATGATCTTTTCAAGGTGCATCTTTATTTATGTGAATACAACATTAATTTCTGGGTCTTGAAGTCCTACATGGTAACAGCATGGATTCTCTAATTGAAAGAGCAAATAATAGAATCATAGAATTGTTTAGGTTGGAAAAGACCCTTACAATCAAGTGCAACTCTACACCTAATGCTGACAAGTCCACCAATAAACTGCATCACTCAGCACCACATCTTCATGTCTTTTAAGTACCTCCAGGGATGATGATGCCACCACTTCCCTGAGCAGCCTGGTCTAATACTTGACAACCCTTTTGGGGAAAAAAAATAATTCCTAATGTTCTGTCTAAACAGCCCCTCGTGCAACCTGAGGCCATTTCTTGTTCTATTACTGCTCGCTCCACAACATTCACAACCTTTCCCTCATCCACTAAGCATGTCATCTTGCCATAGAAGATCAGGTTAGTTAAGCAGGACCTGCCTTTCATAAACCCAAGTTGAATGGTCCTGATCACCTGGTTGTCTTATATGTGTCTCATGATGACACTCAAGATGATCTGCTCCATACCCTTTGCCAGCACCAAGGTAAGACTGACAGGCCTGTAGTTCCTCAGATCCTCCTTCCAGCTCTTCTTGTATGTGGGCGTAAATGATCATAATGATATCCTATTTAGTATACGCTCTCCTTAATCCTGTGAATCATAAAATGCTCTGCATGCTTCACTGATTTACAAACTATGGACCTGACCTTTCTGTCCTTGCAAAATAGAGAGCTTCTGTTTTCTACTGCAATAGACTTTTTGGTTTTATTCTTTATGAGTCATAATATATCAAATTTTCATATTTTGGATAGTCACTGGTAATGTATTTAATGTCTGTAATGAACCATGGTCATTTGGAGGCTAATGTATGGCAACAGAGGTAAAAGTTCTTAAAATGCTTTAAAAAACAGACAGACATATTTATGCAATGTGTTGCATTAATATTGCAAGCATGCAGGCAGTAGATATCTGTTCATACAATAAAAGCTGGTAAAGTGTGTTGTTAAACTCAGCTAGACAACTGAAGTCTAAAACCTAATGTTGTAGTGTTATGCAAATTTAATTGGACTAAATTGGACCAAAGGGTTATATATGTTTATGCAACCCTGTTACTGTACAATGCAGAAAATTAGGTCAAAGTTTCAAGCAAAACAAGCAGGAAAACAGAATTCCTCATCCTATGATATGCTAATAAATCCTAGATAGAAGCTCTGATCTGAAAAACCAACTAAATTTAGACTCGCTGCTTTTTTTTTTTTTTTTCTTCTCGAAATGACTTCTGCATGGCCTGTTTAGGTCTTTTTTATTCTGTGGTTATCCTCCCCTCAGGAAAGGAATTAACTTACAGAGAAAAGGAAACAGAGCAGGAGGGAGTCTGGGAAGGACAAGAAGAGGACTGTCCCATGTGTGTCAAATTGCATTCACCACAGGTTAGGATTGAACAAGACCTACCCTCACTATGCTCAAATCAGCCAAAGAGGCTGATAAACCTACCCCTTAGTAGAGGTGTATTGTTCACTTAATTCATTTTCTGTATGAATAAAGGGAAGGCTGAATCCACTGAGCACATCTTTGCAGAGCAATAATATAACTGCTGAGAGTGTAGTGTTAACTGTGGTTAGCTTTGGTTTAGGGTCAACTTAAACTTCAGGAAACACTGTATTTCAACAAAGTTAATCTCTGACAGAGCTTTGAAATAATTAAATATACACTGACTTACTTGTTAAAAGATTTACACTGGAATTTAGAATTTTATATTTTAATATACATATAAAAAGGAAGAAAATAGAGAAAGACAGCTTCTAGTGATGTTCATTAATAATCAAGGTAAATATCACTTCTCTCAACATAGAGATGATAATAATATTTTTAGGTGGGGGAATAAAAGAAAAACAAGGAGTGTTTTATACAATGAGTACTTTACAAACAATAATGGGAATCAGCTCCTTCTGATGCTATCTCACTGCCTTACCAGAAACACCTGGAAATATTTACCCATGGTGAGGAGCTTGAGCTGAAGAAGCTTTGTAGTAGCTGTGTGCTTGGCCATATTGCATTGCTGGTCTGTACTCAGCTGCCAGAGATGTTTCAGAGTGCAGCCTTGGAACCTGTGGTGCAGCTGGAAAAAGAGACGTGAGGTTTTTTACAGCCTAGGTGAGAAATCTGGGGAAAAAAAAAATCAATGTTTAAAAGTGTTCCTTTGAAATGTGAGTAGTATTTCCTCCTGATCTTGCTACTGATCCAGTCCTGAAGAATGGGTGAAAGAGCTGGGAATAGGTTAAAGAAGTTTGCTGAGTTGTCACTTGCCTGAAAGCTGAAACTACATTTGGTCTTAGAGTATTCTGGTGTAGCCAGTAGGAACAGAATTCCTCAAAAAAGGTTGATTATTAAAAATAAGACAATTTAGAAATCTATAAAATGTAATGGCCAGTGAAGAAGCAATAAAAAATTACTATAATTTTGTCAGGCTTAATCCAGTTAGATTTCTTGATTTGTGTTTTTCCAGCATCTTACAACTTGGTAATATAACAATTCTGTAAATTTCCAATACAATATAAAACTTCTTTCAGTGAAGAAAACAATTAACAGTTTGATTGGAGGGGAGGAGGCATTGTGTGGTTTTATGTTGTTGTTTGATTTTTTAATTTTGTTTGTTTAAAATTGTTTATTATTTTAAATGGAATGTATTTTTTTCTACAAGCACTCCTCCTTCAAACCTTGGAAATAACAAAATGTTTTCAATAGCTGCTTGTTACCAGTCATGAAAGAGAAATAACCCATTCTCTGTTCATGTATTTTCAAGTCAGAAATGAAACTACATTAGAGACATGAATTACTGTCAAATGGTTTGAAAATTGACAGTGAATCGCCATATGAAGCTGTTAATGGTACTTATAACTTTAGGCAATACAGCCCTTTGTAGAGAAGGAGAAAGGAAAAATGAATGTTTTCACCTACCTAATCGTCCAGTTCACATGTTGTACAACAAAACAAAGCACAGTACATATAATTATGCCTTGACTGTCATGGCTACAGAGCTAGCATTCTCAATCACTTTTTGTCTATCAAAAAACGTTATTTTGCAATGTCCTAAAAATGTCTGTTAGTATAGCTTTAAATGAAACGAGTCGAACCATGCATGAGTTACACTTAATGATATACTTACTCGTACAATGTGTTCATTGCAGGTTACATATTAAGAAATAGTATGTGGCAAATTCTTTATTATTAATTTTTTTTTAAATAGTAATGCTAAACAAAGTAAACCAATCTTTTCCCATGTTATAAACCTGAATTGAATGTTAGACATTTTTTTGTTTTAAGGGAAAAAAGATAAAAAAGATAAAAATGTTTGCTTTTTTTTTTTTTTTTCAGGAACATTATAATTTATTCAGAGATTAAACTTTGATAAAGATTAGGTAATGTGAGTTATTTTTGCATAAAGAACAGGAGTTGATATAATTTGTAAATCTTCAAGAGTTCTGTGTTATATTAAGTTCCAATTTTTTATAACCCAGTACAGGTTGTCTCAGTTTCTCATAGGTCATGAAATATAATATATCATTTTCTACCTTAAAACCACGGCAACATTACAAATTTGTATGTTGCCTGCATGTAATCAGATCTGGACAAGTTATAGAAAATTAGCAAGCTTTGCTTTTTGGTCACCTGAATTTCATATTAAATTAATTTCAGTTATAAACACTAAAAAGATGGTTTTTAATAAAACACATGAATTGATATGTATTAAATTTAATAAGATAAAATTAATTCTATTTGAATGTTTGAGGATATTTGACAGAAAAATCATTATTTTTTTTTCAGAAGCAGAACTCAATCTTTAGGTTACTGTAGCAGTTGTCTGCCTTTCTCAAGGCATCTTTTAAAAGTATCATCTGCTTTTTTGGGTTTGACAGTCTTTTTAGTCTGAAAATGAAGACACTGGATTACTTTGAGTTTCAAACCCACTTTTCATTAAATTCTTTTACTGTATCTTGCTGGTTTCTACTCATAAATGAGCCTTATTGCACTGCCCAAACTGAAGTAAAACACTACTAGTATTGACTAAT
>JAAGNO010003281.1:115859-133259 GCA_033439905.1 Ceryle rudis | reverse complement strand
TCTGGACCTGCTCCATCAGGTCCATGTCCTTCCTGTGCTGAGGGCTCCAGAGCTGGACACAGTATTCCAGGTGAGCTTGTATTGATAGTGGGCATTGTTCTGGCCCAGGTGCAGGACCCTGCCCTTGTTCTTGTTGAACCTCATGAGGTTCACCTGGGACCACCTCTCCAGCTTGTCCAGGTCCCTCTGGATGACATACCAACCCTCTGGTGTATTGACAGCACCACTCAGCTTGGTGTCATTCATGAACTTGCTGATGGTGCACTCGATCCCGCTGTCTATATCATTGATAAAAATGTTAAACAAGACAGGCCCCTGAGGGACACCGCTTGTCACCGCTCTCCATCTGGACTTTGAGCCATTGACCACTACCCTCTGGATGTGGCCATCCAGCTAATTCCTTATCCACTGAATGGCCCACTCATCAAATCTCTACCTCTCCAACTTGGTGAGTAGGATGCTGTGGGGGACTGTGCCAAAGGCCTTGCAGAAGTCCAGATAGATCACATCCACAGGTCGTCCCTTATCCACTGATACAGTCACTCTGTCGTAGAAAGCCACTAGGTTTTTCAGGCAGGATTTCCCCTTAGTGAAGCCATGCTGGCTGTCCTTGATCACCTCCCTGTCCTCCATGTGCCTTATGAGGCCTTCTAGGAGAATCTGCTCCATGATCTTCCCAGGCACAGAGGTGAGGCTCACAGGTCAATAGTTCCCAGGGTCCTCCTTTTTACCATTACTTCATTGTGGAGAGAACACTTTCAGAATAAGGAGAGGGGAGTATGTGTCGATGGGTGGTGGCATTTGGTTTTGGCAGGGGCTGTGGTGGTTAGCACACATTTGAATCGAACACGAGCAAAATGCTGAGAGCAATAGATAGAGGCTTTGTGTTCCAGCTGTTCCCAAAGCAATCCTGGACCACAGCAGCCGTGGAAGGGAAGCAATGCTCCTTCCAGCTGCAGAAAGGGCAAGCGCTTCAGCTTTTCATGTTGTGCAGTGTTTGTTTTGTTTTTATTTCTGTTTTGTTACTTGAGAGACTCTTGGAAACGGCCTGCACTGGAGCCAGCCACGGACCCGAGCGGCAGGTTGGTCACTCCCCGCCAGCCAGTGGAGCAGTGCCCTCTGGTGCACAAGCACAGCGGTGGCCGGCTCCCCAGCGGGACCGAAAGATATTAATAGAGGAGAAAACTTAAAAGTTCACATCTGACACGCTACCTCATTTCCATGAACCGTTTGCCACGTTGTACAGTTCAGACGGGAGCGTCTCCTGAGGGGAACTGAAGAGTCAGCTGTCTGGATCCAACCCAACCAGTGCATTTTGTTTGTTTTCTCTTTATGTCATTTCCAGTGTTAAACTTCTGGTTAATGACAACCAATGCAGGCATGGGCCGCCCTTGTTACTTAGGACTAAATCCACAAAGGACTAACCTCTAGCTATGGTGCAGTGTTGCCGTGTGGATTTGCCAGCACTCTGTTAGACAGCTAAGCATACCCATCAATTACACAGCAAATTTAACTAGACCAACAAATGCAGCACACTAAGTCCCTCAAGTGAGCTAGAAGGAAGTGCCAACAGTCATGTCCTAAGGCTCCTTTACCCTAAAAGCCGGACACTGGCGTCTTATTGCAGACTGCGGAGCTTACCTGACTGCTCGGGAGTCACATCTGCCCTCCTCTCCAGACTGAGGCACCCCGCCAGCCCAACAAAGGGGAGCTGCTTTTAAAAACCAGGTCTGAAATCCCTTCTTGCAGGCAAGAGCTGTAACTGCAACTCCAGAGCATTATGCTCCTATAATCCTCCTTCGGTTCCACCAATTTTTAATTATTCCATTGCAAAATGGACAAGCTCCCAAAAGGAGACCTGGGACACCTCTTGCACACATCTCCCTGAGCCTACCAGCTGGACATTCATGGGATATGGAAGACAAAGTTTGGACAGTGATGATCCACATCCCATGCAATCACATTTTGAGGGCTGCTTCTAGTCCTGGATTATCAGGGCTTTTAATTCTCTTTTCCTTTCCTTTTTAATTCCCTTTCCTGCTGCTGTAGATACATGTCGAGAGTGCTCGCAGGGTGAGGAACTACAGGCTTGGTAAACTGAAGGGAAAGTGCCTGCAATACAAGCAAAGAAATTAAGTAGCTGGACACTGCTAGCAGACCAGTAAACGGAAAATCCGTTAGCTAAATTAAAAACAACCACAAAAAGAGAGAGACCAAGGAAATTTATTTACTTTTTATCTATGAACAGTATGACATATAATTATAGACAAGTTTTGATACACAGGAAAACCCTTTTGTCAACCATTTTTTTGCTAAATGAAACAGCACAATAATCTTTACACATTCTTTTTTTTTTTTCATTTTTTCTTTTTCTTTTTTGTTTTTTTTCTTTACAATACACCGCTTTCTTGGGTTGAAGCAAACTGCAGGACATATTGAGTACTGGTATATTACAGCTACTTACATCATTTAAGAACAGCAAATGGAGAAAAATAAGTTATTTAAATATTGATTTCATATACAGAAAGTGCAACTTTGTTAGTTGTTACTTAACTTGCTTGACAGTTTCGATTCCCCAGAGGGTGTCAATTAAAGATAGAAGTATCTTGGACCAAAAGTATTATTTATTCTAAAAATAATACAGTACAACCACACAGCTGTGACTTGGTGAATCGACCACTATTGCTGCTCTTAGAGATGATGACCTGTTTGAAAAATGCACTGTTTAATGCTTCTGATCACGCTCCCAGTCTGCATTCAAACCCAGGCCCCTAAGAGAGCTTGGGGAGCTATGGACATCATTGCCAGTGGTGTAGTGACAGAGGGTTATTGATCGAAGCCTACGGTTATGATGGCAATCGGTAATAATTTGGGCTTGCTGCTTCTATTGTTAAATAGCTGTTTGAGTTATAACGGTACAATGGATAGATACTGAACATCGTTAGCCTGAGCAGAGCAGATTAGGATTGCAGCTGCAGGTTTCTTTCATGCTTCCCAAGAGTTAACGAGCAAACTTTTGCTTAGAGCGCTGAATGGTTGCAAGAAAAGGTAAGAGAATATGGCTCTCATACCGCAGTGCCTCACCTGCTCGGGGAACGCCACAGGTCACCGAAACCGCAGCAGGGAAGCTCAAACACTGAGAAGCTTAAGGCTTTTTTTAGATTAAAATATAAACTGAAATTGTAATTCAAGTAAGACCACGGAGCACAGTCTTAAAAATAAAACCAAAGCAAGTATTAAAACTCACAAATCTCAAACTGCTCACTCTAGTCCTAATGGCTGTGATGTGGTTTCCCTGGGCTACATAATCATTTAAAAATTACGGATTTACAAAAAGTGTTTGGCATACAGGTTCAGCCCATTCCCATAATTCTCCTTATGTAATTAAGAATGGGGAAAGTAATTAATAGAGGATAGCTTGATTATGTGACTTGCCTTCCCTTCAACACAAGGAAATTTGTTCCTTTTGTATTGCTTGGACTATTCTCTTGCTCCAGTATAGCTGCTGTCTACTTATTTCTACTCATTCTGTCCCCTGCCGGCAATCCCAGGAAGTCTCAATACTCTTTCTATCTCCTGCTTACTGATAGTCACCATGTAAGCCTCAAAGGGGAACAATGGACAAATCATCCTTCTTAAAAAAATACGAGTTTTTTTTACAATTTTTTTCTTTTTTTAGATTTTCACCAGCTGTGCAAAATGCCTATGCTGTCTGTTTCCTGATGCTATCATATTAGAACATGCTGATTATCCACACACCAAGAAGAACACTACAGAAACAGATCTAGAGGAGCTTTACTTGAGAACAATTTCAAGTTACAATCAGTGAATTAGTTGCCTTCACATGACGGTGTGCAGTAGACAAGTGGTGAAACATGAAACAAGGAAAGTTAACCTAAAGAATATCAATTCTACCAGGAGCCAAATTAATTAACATCTGTAGTAAAATCATCTGACTTAAAACATGATCATGAAAGGACCATATAGAGTAAGGAATCATGGAGTAACCACAATTTTTCATTCATCAATCAGGGCATTTTTTGAGGAAGAGTGTCATTAGCTCAGTATGAGGCTGGGATAACCGAGGCACCAAACAGTGAAGTGCCTTGCCTGGTTTTATACAGTAAACTGACGTGAGAACTGATACTGGAAACAGCCACACATCCTGGCCTGGGCCCAGGTTTCTACACTATCTCCCTTTACCTGCCAGAGTATCTTGCTCTGTCTTCACGTAGCACTTGCGGAGCTGAAGGAGACACCATATATAGACCACAAAGAAAAAGCTAGTTATGTGCTATTCACAATAATCTGTATTTGGTATATAAAATGTGTAACCATATAGAAAAATAAAATCTGTCATTAGCCACATATGCGAATGGAACATTTTACATGGGTTTAGGCAGAAAAATATCATTACATCATGGAAAAATGGTGCACCACATATGCCAGAACAATGCTCTCTTCCAGTGAGAGGTAGCATTAACACGGTCATGAGGGACATCAACTGTTGTAAAATCACAGTGCAATTCCTAAGACTATATAGGATTTTTTGTTTGTTTGTTTTTGTCCCTGCAATGGAATTACTGGATCTGATGATTTCTATGGGACACAACTTGCTTTTTTTTGATGCATTTTATCTCCCACAAGTGAATTTTCAATTGCAGAAACCCCCTGTTTGGAATCGATATGGTCAGGATACCAAGTCAGAGCTGCAGCATAATGATTGACAAAATAACACAGTACACAGAATATGATTAAAATGAAAAGCAGTTACATATATACAAGGCAGTAAATCTTGAAACAGTTTAGCAACAGCAGTAAATGCAGACTGTAGTGAACAAGAAGTTAGCCTGACAACCAAAACCTAGCATAACCCTGCATTTGTGAAAGCATCTCTACAACACAGAAGGTGTTATGATGAGGCATTTTATAGTAGCTACTTCAGCTGGAAACCACCCCAAGTGCAGCGTAAGGGTGACAGGTTGAAACAAGGCTTGGGAAACATGAATACAGGTTAAGTGAACACTAGGTAACTGCTTAAAAGCTTATTTTAAGGCAAATAAAAAGCTGATTGCTAGAAAGCAGTTATAAAAATGACCTCAGCTCTGTACAAATAAAAATAAGCTTTCTGACTCTCCATGGGTTAGTGTGCATTAGAGTGACAGAGGTGGACCATACTGAAAACTAATTCCAGTCCATTAACTTTGGCCTAGCTAAAGGATTTGTGGCGCGCTGGGATCTATACCAAAGAACAGCAAAGATGACTGGGGAGGGTTGTGTTTTGCTCTAGACTGCTAAAATAAACAAAGGGCATTTGCCAAACAGCTTCTCTTGGAATTTGCACCTTGGCTTGTATCTGGTACTTAGGACTGACTCCAGGTACCTGGAACCTAGATGTACAGAAGACCCCCAAAGTCAGGAGCTCTCAACAGAAACAGGGCCTGTTACTAGTATTACTTTCACAAACTTGAGGAAAATGTGCAAGGGTCCCTTAATTCTGTGAAGCTGTCTTTTTCTCAGGCCAACCCTGTGCACTTCATGAAGTAAAAATACTTTACAGGGGAGTGAGGGGGGAGGGAAGTACCACATCTGTGTTACCTGGTGGTTGCTTCTCTTCTCCTTCAGTTGCCAAAGACAGCAATAGAAACATTTCATATCCTTTGAAGAAGATATTTGCCTGTCCTTGGGAGCCACTTTCTTGATCCCTTTAGCTATGTGAAGTAATTAGAGCAATATTGGTGCAGGAAGAAGCAGTGAATTCTCTCTCAGTCAGGCAATGCCACACTATGGAGCATGTCAAATTGCCTCTGGATCAAGAGGTTTGAAGAGTCTTGCTGCTGCCAGGAGCTTGCTTATGTGCCTCTCCTCTGTGATGCCAGCTTCTTGAAGGCAAGTTTGTGACAGAGAAGGCACTTTGCTCAGTGTGTTGAATCCTGCTTCTGTGAGCAGGCTGGAATACATAGGTAGACCAATGGAAATCAGCCAGTCAGATACAGAGGTGATAAGTCCTGGGGATACAGGTTTTCGGCAAATTTCAGTGAGCCCTCCACTTGGAATCTGGACAGTAAAGAAAAATAAAGAAAAGAACCCATTATGTTAAACATAACTGCCTGTTTTAAAGCAAGTTTTTTGTTTGGCTTTTTTTTTTTCTTCCAAACTGGTAGAATTTCATACCAGATGTTTCAACTTCACTTATGTAACATTTATCCATATGAAGGTGGTGTGGGTTGAAAGGTAAAGATCATTTGGTACAGGATCAACAGTAACAATTTAGGCAATGCATATGTAGTGGGCAGTATCCAGCTCCATGAGCAACCATCACGTGCCATTCTGAATTAGTTTGGGATCAGTAAAAAGTACCCCAGTGACAAGACATTACAGGGTGATCCATTTAATTCCTTAGTAAGGCAAGAGAATACAATTTTGCCTATCGCCTCCTCAGACAGACCAAGTTGTACCTGCTGGGTGAACACAAGGAGCACTTCTGTATCAGGACTTAGCAGGTATCGCCTTTTACCAGTAGTCAGTCCTTTTAAAAAGTCTGCTCATAAAAAAGAAAATTTGGCTTATGGAAATACTCACTGCCATGCGATGCTGCTTCCTCAGCTGCTTTACCCGGATTTGGTCCATGTTTGTAGCAACATCCTTTTCAGGCTGGTCTAAGTCTTCAGAGTACCTCTGTACTAAAGCCTCAGGAATGCCACAGCGACCATGCTGAATATTCCCAGCCAGATACAAAGGAGACAGCATGGATTAAAAAAGTGTATTGATACAGACCAATCAATATAAACATAAAGAGAAGTGCAGGATGGGAGCAAGCAGGAATTTTCCTCAAGATTCCATGAAAACCAAAAAAGCAATCCCTAAAGGAAGGACTGGTCCTCAGGACTCCTCCTTTCCCAGAAAGATATCCTAATTGCTATGCTAGCAATTCAGACTTTCTTGGAAGCATAAAAGCTAATCATGACTTCCTTTTTCAACTTTACTTCCTCACACTAGCAGAGTAAGAGACATTTCCATGCCCAGTGCCACCAAGGTACTAGCAGCCTGACAAAATGAAGGTCCAGAATAAGTTTGGAATTTTCCATTCCTCCCACAGCACAAGAGTTACTTTAGGCATAAGGCCTGATAGCAAAGACAAATATAGTCATAGAATGTGTAACATCTCAATGACTTATGGTTTACCTAGGCTGGTTACTTACAGATACAATAAATGAAAAACCATCCCTTGGAATGCAAGCAGAATAAAAATGCTGAAGCACCGTCCTCCACTTACCTTGTCAGAGTATGGTTCTTCAGTAAGATCAATGTCTTCAGACTGCAACTTGTTTTCTATTACCATTTCCAGATCCATTCCCCTGCTACAAGAGACTTTCCTAACTGAAGCAGGACCTAGCTTTATCACGTGCTGCTGAACACTAGCAGTCTCTGGGAGCTCTGATAGCCAGGGTGGCAGAGGGCTAGGAGGAGCACTGGGCTCCTGTTCAGACGATGCCCTATGGACAGGTACTCCGTGACAATCCATGGGAGTTGATAAGCTGGTCTTTTTTACTGGCAAACATGGTGCTTCTAGACTTGAGTGGTTCCCAGTTGCGGTTGTGGAAGGATGATATAATCCATTAGAAAGGCGTTCTCGGCATTTTTTGGCAGGGACAGGCGGTGGCTGAGAAGGATTTTTTGGTTGCATTCTTGCCTCATTTGTGCCTTTATGCTCAGCTTCTAGACCTCCCTTGAGGACTGGAGCATAATCAGCCCGTGCAAGGTCATGAAAGCCTTTACTTTGTATTTCCAGAGGCGTCCTTGTTGCAAGGTGTGTCACTAAGGCAGGCTGAGCATCACAGTTTTTCAGGGGGAACAGAGAAGGCTTTCCACCTGCAGTGTCCTTTACAGAGCAGTCCAATTCCTTAGCTCTTCCCTTCTGAGAACTAGCAGCTCCTTTATCTTGCTTAGCAATCAGGTCATCTACCATACAGCTGCCTCCACGAGACTGAGGTGGCAGGGCAGTTGTCTTTTTTGCTATATCCAGTGAATCCTGAGGAAAAGAACCTACTTCCTTGCTAGCATCCTGTAGATTAGCATTGGATTCTCCCTGAAGATCATCCAGCGAGTGAGATCTTGGCCACATATCTACACCCTGCGGGCCATCCAGAGTTTCATAGCTCCGACAGACGGCAACTGGTAAACTTCTACGGTTCTTCTTCAGACCCATAACAGCTGGAGGTTTGACAGAGCTCTTCAGAGCATGATGTGCACAGCTCAACCGGCTTTCTTTTTCCCCTTGCTGAGGAGTTTCTATTGACTTGGTCAATGGAAGCGTAGGATAATTTGATAGCTGGTTTCTGCTGAAGTCCTTAAAGCTATGCTCACTTGCTGATTTTGAGGGCAGAAGACAGGTCCTTCGAGTTTTACCTAGAAGCAAGTAAATCACAATCCACCATTAACAACAACAACAACAACAAATTTGCAGTAAAAATAATGGATCACTTCTAAATGCCTTTGGAACAAAATTGTCTACTCTTGTTTACTCTCTTTTTGTTAACTCTAAATGTGCAAGAACTTGGTGCTATTTTAGGCATGAGTTTGTGAGCTTCAGCTTTATCAATGAAGAACTGGTAAAAGTGACTACATAAAAAAAGAAACAAACACTTAAAATATTACTTAACAATACCCTACAGTCCATTATATGGACTGGTTTGACTCCACACAGAAACACCTCAAAAGAACTACCATTTTTTTCTAAGTTTCTGAATTCTTTAGGATATCAATAATTTATATTATATCATCTTTCAGTAAGTTTAGTAGATTGTTCAGGAAAGCTTTTTTTTGTTTTGTTTGTTTGTTTAAAAAAAAACAAGTTTAAAGCAAGTTTGGTTTTTTTTAAAACAAAAGCTTTTTAAGAAATTAATTTTAATTATAAAGCACCGATAGTCATATTTCTTCTTTTAAATGAGCAGCAAACTATTCCCCAAACTGTTGGCAAACTAGAGAGCAAAAAGGTATTGAAAGACTGGTTTTGCACCAGTCCCTTTGTAAAGTTACTTCTAAGGACAACAGAGTTTTATGGAAAAAGGTCTTGAGATGGAGAAGTGTTTCATAAAGGAAGTGTCAACTGACTGATCTTAGTGTTATTCTCATGTCATAGTATTTTATTGAAGTGGAAGGTCTTAGAGATGTGGTGTTTTATTATAACCACTTGAGACGAGATGACATGAATCAAGATGAACCATATGTTCTTTGTAAGATTTATTTTATATTTTTATGAGGTATGCACCACTGATTTTAAATAGTGAAGTCCATCAAATCTGCTTGACAGAAAAATTCTGATCAAAGGGACTGAGCTCATTAGAGCATTAGTATGGAATACAAGGCCATTTCTCAGATACTGCATAGATTTAGTTTTTTAGTTTCTTTTTAACAAGACAGAAGTAAAATTTTCTCAAAGCAGATGACTTCTCAGAATGATAGGACATCCCAAACAGTTATTGTTTTCAAGGTGGCAGGGGTACTTTCCCCAATGTGCAATAAGTTTTCTAAACTAAAGACAGATAGATAAAGCTCAACATTTCTTTTTCCAATAGGAAAAAAAATCAAAACACCAAAACCAACAAATTTGGCTAAATGATATCAAAAGTCTGTAACAAAAGGCTATCAACAGCTGCCAGTTAGAGGACTAGTTACTTTTAGAGATCCGAGAAGTTTTCTAACTTCAATGGAACTAAATTTGGTGTACTTTTAAGCAACAGATGCTTACTTCTATACAGCTTGCCTTCAAAGCTTTATCCTGAAACAAGCTCAATGCTTAGCTTTTGAATAATACACACTGGTTGCTTTGAATATGAATGAAAGAACCCATTTAACCTGAAAGAGAAATAGCTTGCTTTCTCTCTTTCTCTTGCTTCTTTCTGTGCACAAGAAGTTTAAAAAAACAAAGTATCCAGAAAACTAGAAAAGAAAATGGAGGTTACATTTAGAGAGAAAGAAGGAGAACATCCCCCTGAAAAGAAAGTTTGTTTCATTTACTAGTATGCCAGCAAGGTTATTCTACCTAAAATCAAGGATGAATGGAAGCATACAGGAACTCCTTTCTCAGGAGCTGTACAGTTCACAGTTCAGCTCAAGCTAAAAATTACCATTTCCTCAGAATGCTAATAAAGACACAGTGCACATTATGTCGGCTGCCTTGTTACTACCTTGAGTTCAGGTAGCTCAGAGAAGCGGCAGAAAGACTTCTCTGCCTGCACCTTTCCATGGAGCTAGGCCACCGCTTTCTGAAAATAACTTACAACCACATTAAAAAGACGTGTAAGAAATGTTACATTTATTTTTTAGGGCCTTCAGACACTGATGTCAATATGTAATAAATACGGAAAGGAGCGTTCTCTTTTCATTATTCATGTTTGCGAGTGCATGTCTGACTTGTGCAGTAATTCACCGTATTGTCTGGAGCTTGCTGTCACAGCTCACATAACAAAATCCATGTATCTGTCTTTTCAATCTGAAATACTGATCAGGGGTTATACTGGTTTTAGGAAAGCACACTCAGGAATATAAGCTCTTACTGAGGCTATAAGGGTGTCTAGTAAACAACATGCAATTTCTTTAGAAATGGAATATGTCTGTGTAAAGCCAGTAGCCTGGGAAAAAACACAAACCAAAACAAAACAAAAAAACCCCCAAGAAATAGGGAATAGGGAAAGGAAGAAGCAAAACCCAAGAAAAATGAGAAAAGAAAAAAATTTGGAAAGTAAAATTAAAACTTTAGTTCATTCCATCCCTGTTTTACATAAAAATAAAAATGTGGAGAGAATGGGAGGAAGTTGATAACATTTTGTCTATAAAATATATAACCAGACATGCAGTCTTCTAGCTCTCTTCTTCAAAATGGTTTAAAAAAGAGTGCTGGCTTCAATGCCAGTTTTGTACAAAGGATGGGATTTCAGAATGTAATTTCTCTTACACAGATTTAAGTCAAGAGCAGTATCAGGAGGGCAGCTGTGATTTCTCTTTCTAGCTATTCCTTCCCTCCTCCTAAGTGCCAGGTCTACCTTCATTATGCTTCTGAGACATTAAGAAAGGAAGGTAGTATTTCCTGAAAACAGACTTTTAAATATCCTTTTCATAAAGTGGAGAGCTATATAAACAGTGGCTACAACTGTAACATTCCCTATCTTATTATTAAAGTCCAAACTTACTCAAGTCCAAACAACATACAAGGTTAAAGTGTATGGCTAGTAAGTTTTAAACCACATTTTTAATGCTATCATTCAGGATAATAATTTATTCTTATGATTCCCTGGTACAATTAAGCAGTCCCATGCCTTTCATAGTGCTGTCAACCACAGCAGCATCGCTGACTTAATTTTGTGCAGAAGGATGTAAGTGTCTGGGTGAAAACTAAGATAGCAAAGGTGGTCACTCTGCAAAACAAACAGTTTTACATTGTTTCTGGGTTCGGTTCAAGCTACAGACACAGTTCAAGTCTTTTCTTTAATGTTACAGTGCAGATTTTGTTAGGAAAAAAAGCACCGTTTACCTCTCATACTTGTTGTTGTTAGAATACAGAGAAGGAACTTTCCAATTATTCATCTGCCTTAGAAAAAGGAGATTATCTTGGGGAATATTAATAGCAAAAAAATTTCAGTGTTTCTCTTACTACTTTTTTTTCTGTGTGGAAGAATCATCCTCAGAAATTTAAGTATTCACAATCAGACACCGAATGCATTCAGTGGCCTGTCCAGATCCCAGATTTTATTAACTTCATTTTGGCATTGCTTTCTGTGGCTGTATTTTGCATACATTTCAAACAGCTCTGTTGACACAACAAAGATGATGGCCCAGTAGACAATCCTAGCCTAATTGATTTTTTTAATTGATTATAAACTCATAGAAATGCACATTACATTGGGCGATGTCGCCACCTGTTCTGTTGATTTCTTTTCTGACTAATTAGCACTGAATGCTTAAGTGCTTAGGATGGTTTGGCACTGTGAAATCTGGGCCTCAGTTTCTGACCAAATCAGAGAACACCCTTATTCCACCTGATGATGCCATGGTTTGTCTACTTGTTCAGCTCTGTGCTTTGCATGTGTAATTCTGAACTGTTCACATCCCCTCTCTCCTTAAAACAGCTATATACAGCACAACAATAAAAGGTTCAAAGAATCCAGGCATGATGAGGGATGTGAATGACCTATAAGGAATAATGAACAGGCCTTCTCAGACTAGAAAAGAGATGCCTCAGGAAGTAGTATGACTGGTCTATACACAGACACTATTAGGTATGGAGGTTCTAAGGAAGACCAGGGATGTTCATAAAGAGAAACAGCTCCAGAAAAATAGAAGAACACCAGGAAACAGTACCCAGTTTTTTAAGTCCTTAAATGATTCATTCCCCAAGAGTACCCTGGGAAGCACCAAATATGCTTGATCTGTTCTTATACTGTTTTCTAACGATCTGCTTTTGGCCAGTCCTCTGAGAACGAGATTTCCAATACAGTTTCCAAATGAGTCTCAGACAGATGACACTTGCACACAAAACAAACCCAATAACTGCACCACTGTCAGAAGTGCGTAGGAGAGCTTGCTCATTCTGTCCTGTTGCAAACAGAGGACTGGACAGTATGGACTAACGGTCTCATCATGGATGGGTGCTTTCTGCTCTTACATTTCTTCCTGTCTAACACAAACTGTATGTTCTTTGCTCTCTGTAAACTGAAATAAAATCACAATGCTGCTGTAAGTACAGTATAAGAATACCCAAATATTTCTGCAGTGGGACCCTGAGAAGTACCTATAGAAGTACCACTGTGATACTACATAGCAAACCAGTTTCTAGCCAAAATATAAGAGCAGCTCTGAAACCCTGAACTGATGCCAAAAAGTCCAATATCAGCCCCAAACCAGGCACTATACTAGTCACCAAAATATGATGTATAACCATTCCCCAGAAAATCTGAAGACCAATTTCTTCTCAGAATGCAATTCCCCTTCACGAAGTGCAGTTTATTATTGCTTATCGGCACATTATTATGTTTATACTAGAAAAAATATTGTATTTTAACAGATGAGAATCCAACATATTTTGAAAACAATATGCGTATAAACAGCTATGGCCCATGAACTTTGCAAAGAAGGTGGAGCACATTTCAGATTAACCAGCCTTGACAAAATCTCTGAATGAATCCCATACCAAATGTTCTTTTCATAATGGTTTTCAAAACAAGCACTAACTGCATTTTTGAGAAAAAAATAACGCAGAAATGCAGCAAACCATACAGGAAAAGTAATATAAAAATTATCAGTGCTATTTCACATTCTGCAAAACTCAGATAAAATATTAGTTTAAATGTAATAGTAAGTATCTAAGCAGACAGGCAATGACAATTGCTTTCTAAGGATTTTATTATATTGTTAAAATAAGGAAAATGTAGAGGCAGCAATTTACCTTCAGTGCTACAGCTATTATTATGATGGTAGTTAGAGATAAAAAGGAAATAAAATTGTCACATATGCCATATATTTAGCTATGATTATATTCTGGCATGCCTACTGTATGGGGATTCATATTCAAGAAAAAAATTCTCTCTGCTTTCAGGAATTTAGTGTATTGTCAATTTTGGGCATTCAGCTTCAGATCAAATTGCTATTTTCTTCAATAAATGGTTATTTCTGAGTGGCAGAGTGACAGACGATGCACATACTGAGAGGAAGATCTTTAGCTCATACTTAAATTGGAAAAACTGCCATTACAAGCAGCATACATATCTCTATTTATTCTGTTCTTGGTTTCCTGTTTAGGCTGGATGTTACCAATGAAATCAAGCAGTCTGAGGCCAAGCCATGGCTCAAATGCTTGGAATGATAATGCCAAATTCAAACCAGTTTAATCTATTTTAATATTTCATCCCTAATGACAAGTTTACACCATCCTTCAAGTAAAGCATCCTCAGTCAGCACAGCAACCTGTTTTCTTCAGAACAGAGAGTGCCATCTCTATTATCACCTGTCTCAGTAATTTCTCAGTGCATCACCCTTCACTGATGAAAGACAAAGTAATAGGAATTGATATCATATGCATTTATTTTAATAGTTTCTTTCCTTGCCAACTTCTCCATTAATTTAACTTGCTAGTGTTCATATACTAAGAAGTCCTAAATCTCTGCAACTGGCTTCTGATCAGAGAAGATTGCAAAATGCAACTTACACAAGCACAAAAATATGGCCTAAACCAGAGAATATTTTTTCTAAAAAGATTTTCCACGGCTTTAGAAGAAATCCTCCTAAGCTCAGAGGAGTTCAGTGGCTTCCATTGCCAGTGGTCCCTTAGACACAGGCTGTTGGAGGTAAATACTGCAAGCCTCATGAGGCATGGCTGCATGAGCGTATGATATGGAGTGCAGAAGGCAGGGAACGGCAGGGAGAGTGCCTGTTCCCTTAGGATCACAAAAGGAAGATGATTTGTGAAATGTCATCTATTTCCTCCCCATGCAAATAAATAAATTAGAAACAGTAGCAATGAAAACCAGTGGCTTAAAGGAAGAGGAAAAGTGGTGGAGTCAGAGCAAAGGAGAAAGTTAAGTAGGAAGTAGCTTGTGTTAGCTAGGAACAGGAACAGAAAGTATAGAAAGTAATTTACTGAAAAAAAGGCTGCAGGTATTACAAGGCTAGTTGCTGTCACCATTACCATTCTCCAGGTTTTCACTGCTTTCATAGCAGCCAGAATCCCGAGGAGAGCATCCAGTTAGGCCTTGGCCTTCAATGAGAAGTTTCTCCTGAGATCCTGACTGGTCGCTGTTACCTAGAGGATACAAGAACACAGTGAAAAACTGGTAAACAGAAAAATCTGGAGGAACTTCTCAACCTTCCATTTTCAACACCATTATCTTGTGTGTCCAAAGAAGGGCAACAAAGCTGGTGAACAGTCTACTCTTATGAGCAGCAACTGAGGCAAATGGAACCGTTTCGCCTATAGAAAAGGAGGCTGAGGGAGACCATATCACTCTCTACAACTACCAGACAGTAGATTGTAGTGAGGTGGGTGTTGGTCTCTTCTCACAAGTAACAAGTTATAGGACAAGAGGAAATGGCCCCATAGAATCACAGAATGGTCTGGGCTGGAAGGGACCCTTCAGGGTCAGCTAGTCCAAACTCCCTGCAGGGAACAGGGACATCTGCAACCAGAGCAGGTTGCCCATGATGCGCTAAGGGAGGTTTTGACTGGATATTAGGAAAAATTTCTCTACAAAAAAGGTTGTCAAGTATTGGAACAGGCTGCCTGGGGAAGTGGTCAAGTCACCGTCCCTGGAGGTATTTAAAAGACATCTATATATGTGGTGCTTAGGGACATGGTTTAGTGGTGGACTTGGCAGTGCTAGGTTAACAGCTGGACTTGATGAACTTAAAGATCTTTTCCAAAATAAATGAGTCTATGATCTTCCCTGTTGTATTAATTGTGTCACATCACTGTTTTGGGAAAGAGTGAGCATTAGGAAGAGCCATCACAAAAGTTGGAAACATTAATCCCGTTTGGTAAAGGATTAAGCAACAGCCTCAGTATGAGTGTGAGGGATCAGTGTGATACATAATCAAAGCAGCATAGATTGTGTGTGAGCCTCAGCTGCCTTGGGGCCAAGTCCTGCAAGTTACAACCATGGAAATATATTTAAAATGATGGTGTGAAAGTTCTTTTTAATACTTAAAAAAACCATCAACACCCAAACCAAAAAGCACTAAAAAGAACCAAATCAAGTAAACAAGAATATAATCCTAACTCTGACCTGCTTTCCTGAAGGAACCAAGAGGAAGGATCAGGAGTGGGTCTGGCAAGGTTAGGTACTATCCCTGAACAAAGGGGGAAGGGACAAGGGAGAGACTAGAGGTAAAAATTCCTTCCTTCCTTGGTCTGTGCAAAGAACCAACAGTCAACTGAGGTCCATTCAGGTTGCATAGGCTGGAATCCAGGTATTTACCCAGAATGTCTGGTCAGAAATCATATTTTGTAAAGAAACTAAATCTGGAGCTACATACATGGAAAACCAATGTCATGATGCATTATGCTGTTTTTCTTTCCTTGCAATAAAATGTCAGAAAGGACTATTCTGATTCTTATTCCCAGCACATGAAAGGTAGTTATGGAGTGGAACTAAATGCTTTTGCCCCACCTAGGTTCCATCTGTCTGGTCCCCACTTCTCTTTTCTCCTCATCACCCCAGTTGGAGCTGGAATGGATACTTTCCAACCACCACATCACATAGTTCTTCAAGCTTTCAAACCAAAATTGAAGGGCCCTAAAAACCCCATTACTTCCTGGAAGTAAGGGTTCTAAGTAAGTCTGCAGATAATGAAGAGAAGCTCATATTAGGTGATGAAAAACTACTCTGATGTTAGTGAAAATAATCTAATTCTGCAGCTGCTGTTTTACTGGGGGCAGAGGAGGACAGAAGTGTGGAATTGGGAAATAAACAAGCTACACAACAGTGAAAGCTCAGGCCACACAGCACTGTCTAGCAATACTATCCCACACATCTCTCTAACAGAATTAAGCATTGCTTACTTAATAAGCAGCTGTTTAAATTGCTGCTATGGTAGTTCAAGCTGAAACACAGGATTCTGCACAGAAGCAGCTGTGAAAGCCCTCACACAATCCATTCCACTGATTCCGCTCAGTGGGATACTACTGTTACTGTTGACACTTAGGAACGAAGGGGAAATTCAGTAGTGTCCTAGGCTGCTGCAACTAGCTATTGAGGCCATCTAAATTGCTCTCTTAAGCTTGGTCTTCAAATGGTTCTACTCTACCATGACTACTGTGTGGTTGCTACAGGCCTGCTTCCTCCTGTGTGGCAAAGATGTCATTGAATTTGACCATCATGGCTTCCTCCACTTTCCCTGATCTTTGCAACCACTTGCCTGGGACCATCTGCACAACAGGCAGAATTGCACTGCTACACCTTAGGTAGTTGGATCACTGTCTTCCACTTTTATCACTTGACTGATGTATTTTCTCCCTTTGAAAATTGCTGAGTTGTCATGTGTACAGCCTGAAGCTACCTTTAAAATCCTGCAATTTACAGTCCAAGAACTGTATGCATGTGCAGGTAAAATAAGAGAAAGTTTAATTCACATTACCATTCTCCATAAACCTCTGGGCTTTGAACGTTTTCTTGCCCTTGATAACCTCAATCTCCCTCCCTCTAGTCTAGAAGTTGCTTCTTATTTTGAGTAGTTTATCTCAGGATTTATTCCTGAACGTCAATATTCTAAAAGGTGTATGTTATACAACTGACATCACTTGGGTAAAAGAGCTTACAAGAACCAAAGAATTATGGCAGAAAAAATGCAAGTCTTAGGTCACCCTTCAAGAATCTACATGTTGTTGCACGGGATTACACTGGAAATAAC
>JAAGNO010003281.1:89543-109114 GCA_033439905.1 Ceryle rudis | reverse complement strand
GGTATGTTGGGATCTGTTAGGATGCCTTTATCCTTTTGAGTTTCAGGTAGGTATTTGACCTGTCAGAAAACTCCACAGTTTCAGGCTAAGCTCTCCTGACAGGGCATACAACAATAGTTGTGTCTCATATTGGTCAATACTATATACAGTTCAGTGGAGCAAAGGTGCCTCTGAGATCCTAGCCAAATATAATTCTTTGTGGAGATATATATATGGATACCTACATTTGGCTACCCAAATTTACATTTTATTTTCAGACAGGCATTCATTTAACCTCTCTTGATGACTATCTCTGCTACTAAATCCATGAAACACAGAAGAAGGTTACACTTGCACAGCTATTCTTAAGACATGCAACACAGTACTGCTGAGCTAACTTAGCTGCTCCATATATAGTGGATGACAAAGGCCAGCTGCTTTGAACGCATTTAACCTTTTCTAAGACAGCTTCAGATACCTAGAAGTTACTTATGCCACAAGCACACACAAAGAATTAACACGAATCGGTTGACATTCTGACGGACTTTTTTGTATGACTCAGCCCTTATTCAGATTGTCCAGGCAATGTGTTAAACAAGGTCTTTCACTCTACAGTGTGTCAGGAACCACAGCAAGGCAGCTCTATTAGAGCCACCAACAGCACTCTCTGTTGGCAAGGGTACACCAAAAATCACAATGCAAAAAGGACCAAAATTGGTTTGACCAAGTAGATTGACTACTGAATTTGGGGCCTGTGACTCAGTTCAATAATACTTCTGAGCACAATTTAGGTACATAAGATGACAAGCACTAAAAGTAGTATATGCTGTATTCTACATAAAAGTTTTATCTTTTCTTTTTTCAAAATTTATTTATGTTTGCTACTTTACTAATCTTCTCCCAAAAAGTTTCTCTGAAATTCAGCTGATACTTAATTTCCAACAATTCTGTATTTTGTCCTTTATGAGTCATGATTACAACTTCTTTGGTAACTTTTGGCCTTTTAGCAGAAATTAAGGAGTGCTCTTTGCCTTATCTGTTGGGAAAAAAACTTCCATTTAGTAAACTCCAATGTTTTCAAGGAAAAAACCCGGATCTGCATACATTATTCTAGTGTACTGCATCTCTCCCACTACTGATGTTAGTAGAGAAAAATGTAACATCTAGATTTCACACTTTCCTTTATCAAAACCAATATGAACAAAATATGCCAAAGTATTTATGTTTAAACACTGTATGTTTGGAAGGTAACTTTCTTACTGAGTTGAAAATTGGTGAATAAAATACCCACTCACAGTTTTGGCCAATTTAGGGATAATTTATGATGTTAAAAAAAGTAATAATAAAAACAAAAACAACCCCAAAAAACCCAGCTGACATAAAAAATAATGTAATGGTGGAATATAAAATGTTTTGCAATTTAGACTTGATTTAAGTGAACAGAGATGTTATCAGAGCCAATGTTGAAACAGAAAAGAAAAACATATATGGGGAAAAGGAAAAAAATTGTTGGCAATTTCATTTGATGTAATGTTCTGGCTCATTTCTATTCTGTTATTTTTGGCCTCAGGCTGACCAACAGTAACACTGGGATCAACATGAGTAACGTAAAATGGAATTAATTCTCAGGGGAGGTTTTTGTTGCCCTTTTTTTTTTTTTAATTTTAAAACACATAGAGCTCTGAGACCAACTGCACCCAGCACAATGGGATCCTGGTCCACTCCAGAGCTCTTGGATACAATAGAAAACAAATAATAAATCTTTTACATAAAGACTTCCACCCAAATAACTTGCAGTTCTTCAGCCAGGGAAGGCTTGCCTCATCATTCCAAACAGTAAGTATTTTTACCAAGAAAGTATAGTGATCATATGTTTTGCCTGGTGTGATGCTGAGGAAGCCGGGTATAAGAATAGCCCACAGATGTGCCCCCAGATCTGCACTTGATCACTTATTCCTGACTCTTTACACATATGGTATATAATATACCCAGGGATATGGGTGGGTATGTTGTTCTCAAAGCTAAGGAAGTTTGAGGTTAAAAAAGACACTTTGCCTTCTTGGATCCCTAAACTGTGATTATAGACCTAAATTATACTTCAGTCCGTTATAACTCTATTGCACATTTCATTTTATACTATTTCAAGTATGCGCTTTCTCGTCTTAAACTCACCATTTGGTCAGAACTATTTCCAATATGAAGGGAACGATTTGTCAAGTCAAATCCTCCAAAGCTACAGGTTCTCTGGAAAAAAAAAAAAAAAAAAAGATGGATACATTTCTATCATAATGATTAGCTCACTTCAGAACATCTGTCATTTGGAGAACACCAGTGAAAATACAAATGTCTGCAAAAATGGAAAGAAACAAACAAACAAAAGGATGGGAGATTATAAATCAAGAAATCTGTTATAAAGCAATTTGAGTCATTTATCTTTTCCAGAGACAACTCCCTGGCCTAAGGTCTGCTGTTGTTGAGTCATCTATTGCCTACTCTTATTTTCAAAAAGAATAAAGAATTTTTGGTCTGAGGAGACTGTTGATCTTATGTATCAAGTTTTCCAGGGTGCTGGCAACTCCATCTCAGCACTCTCATCTGCCTTCATAAATAAGCCCATGGTAGCACTGAAATGGAGAACCACCAATCTTTTAAAGCATTGAATAACCTACCTTCTGGGAACAGCTGCATAGAGTCCATTTCCACTGAAACACAGGGAAATGCTAGAGGCCTTGTAGGGTAAGCCCTTGGTAAAAGGAGGGAAGAAACAGCTATCCATAAGCCTTGTGTCCCCAGAGACTCAGCAAGCCCCGATTCCAGACCAGGTATCTACCATCACCCCTGTGGTGATACGTCACAGCTCTGCTGCTTCTGGGAGAAAGCATGCTATGGTCATGAGCTACAATCACCTAGTAGTGACTCTAATCACCTAGTAGAGTGACTCTGTTTTGGCTGAATGCACAGATGCAGTTTATCATAATCATCCAGAATAAAGAAGAAAATCAGCACTACGACAAGTGCTTCCCTCCCAAGAGCACAGGGCAACCAAACTCAGTATGGTTGCATTTCCACGCCCAACTATTGCTTAACTGTGGCAGATGAGTCTCTGCTTTGGTATCGCTTGAAAAAAGACCAGACACTCAAGGGGCTCAGAGAGAATCCAGCTTTTGCTTTGCAATCCAAAAAAGTAAAACCGTTGACTTTGTATTTGGCCACTGAACAACCAGGTGCACAGTACTCAAGTACCTGGCCCTTCCAGAAGTCTCACAAGGCAAACAAAGGCATGGCAGTTACAACTCTACTGCACAGCTTCAACTCTGGGCTCGAAGTGTGGGTTGTGAGACAGACAGATGTCTATATTAAGTATTCTCTTCAGAGTTAAGAGTTGAGACAAACACGAGGTAGAAGATCAACCACTTTCAAACCATAAATTCTTAGGGCCTAAACTACCCAACAGAGTAACTTCAAAGACACCTTAAAACTCAGCTAAGCATTGGACCTGACCTACAAAACATTGCCCAGTCAATACCATGAGTGTGTACTTGTAAGCCAGTGAAGACCCACCACCTGAGAACTACCAGTGGTCTGCTTCAACACTCTATTAGGAAGAAGCAAGCTCTATAAACTGTGCCACTTAATAAACAATTATATAAATTTGTTTTATCAAAATAAACATTCTTCCTGCCTTATTCACTGCTAATCAGCATCTCTATTAACAGCTTTAAAAAAAGTTTTATTTTCTAGTTTTTTGTGTTGGATGCTGGGTACCTACGGTGCTTGGATGACAGTTTTTGTACCCACCACAACTTTACTAGAACTCAAAGCCAGCTTTGTCCAGGCCCCACACACGTTATAAAGGGAACTGTGATGTAGAATGTTTTAAAGTGTTTTTTTTCCAGAAGGCAATAGGACTATGGCATAGCTTTTAAAAATTGTTTTTGGAAAGCATTTGAGAGCAACCACAAGTAGTAAGATCAGTTTTTAAAGCACAGTATGTTTGGCTATGAGTAATGTCATCCTTCTGTGAAGAGTCCATTCTAACTAATCCTACAGCGTATGGTAATCCCAGCAATGAAGAGAGGACATCTGGGACTGCTCTGAAGAAACTTGTCTGTCAAACCAGCCAGAGCTCCTCCTAAAGCAGTCTTCTCAGAAAGCAAATTGTCTGTTGGTTAAAAGCTTCTGAATAGATGTAGCTTATTAACAATGCTTATTGTTTCATTATGGACCTCCTCATATATGTAATATTTGACTTCCACCTTCAGATTCGTGGCAATACCATACCAAACAAAAGGTCTGTGGATGAGGAGAGGAATATTCAATGGAAAGGCCATGCAATCAAAAGTATCATCATTTTGGGAGAAAAGAAAAACCGATGCGATTTGAAAATTCCATGCATGTCCAGGTCACTGAAACAAATATAAATGAGAAAAATGAATGGTAAGGCAAGACAGAGTGACCAGTTCCACTGAATACATAGGCATTTCAGTTTCCCTGAGGTTGCAGCAAACAAACATTAAATATTTCTAGGAAGAAGGAGTGGTATTAGTTGAAGTTTGCCAGCTTCTTGCAGTTTCAGGAAGAAGTGTGTTGAAAAAGCTATTAAAAGCAGCATGCTTCCACC
Source organism: Ceryle rudis (assembly GCA_033439905.1). NCBI lineage: Eukaryota > Metazoa > Chordata > Aves > Coraciiformes > Cerylidae > Ceryle > Ceryle rudis. Next base: position 104,514 of record JAAGNO010003281.1, on the reverse strand, counting down.
ATTTATCCCATCCAAATGAGACTGGAGGACCAGTTGACTAAGGACCTCCTCAGGAACAACAACAAAATGCTATCCATTTCTTCTCTGTTTGTATCTCTGCGAATAAGCAAGTCAGTCCAGATGGTTTTTATAATGAAATTACTCTAGTGAGACTACTTATTAGAAGAAGCAAAAACATTGTTTCTGTCATCTGTATTTACAAAGATGATCTTAGAGGGTATTTTTAATTATGAGGCATCTCTAGCACATATGAGGATGCTCTTTTGACTGAGATGCCCCTATTATTCAACTCACAGAATAATAAGATTTCTCTTATCGTAACATACTTATGGGACAACAACATCTTCTGAGTACAGTGTCTATGAAAATAAACAGTACCCTGTGAGTGGCAGGGTAAGCAGTCAATGCACAAGAACTAGTGAAGCTGCCAAGAGAGAACCTTCATGGTATTGGTAGAAAAAAAAAAAATCTATCTATTCTGTGGCCGAAGAGTAAAAATGAACCATTAAAGCTTGGTCACCTCCCACAGGTTATTCAAGGAGACCAAGGCTGCGACTCTTATATTGAGAATATGTCACATCTGAGGAAATGAAACAGAGACCACTCAAAATAAAATCTGTAGTTAAGATGAAAAGCTGTTTCTACTGTATTATTCACTGGAATTTCTTGCTTAATGTTATGGGTCCACTGCTGTTTCCACACACTGAAGTAGGGAACATATCTACATTGTCACCTAGACAACAGGGCAGCTGGCACAGCATTGGAGAGCTGGCGAGCCCCAAAGGCAAGTACCTAGGAAACTCTGCATCACGGTTAAGGGAATTGTCAAAACTAGGTCATATAGTCAGGAAGCAGCTTTGGATCTCTCTGGAGTGCTCAAATCGCTTAATTTCCCTTAGTACAGCACAACTTCCTTTTTTGGCCACCCCTTGTTCCCTTTTCACAATGCTCTGAGGGAAGGTGCCACCTTCACCCCATGCTAGAAAGAAGCAGTAGTGGCCAGGGACAGAGCAGAAGGGGCACTTCTGGTGGTGGTGAGCAGCAAGCAGGAGGGAAGTGTCTATATAATGTAAAACTTCCTGTCCTTCTGCAGCTGAGCGTGTAGCAGAGAATACAGAGCTGGGTGGGTGAACTGATGAGATGCAAACTGAGAAGGGGAGGGCCAATATGAGGCAATGATGGCAGGAGAGAAACAGCACAGTTGGCTAAGGATGCTCTAATCCTCTAAAAACTTTATTCATCTCTTGGCATACTTTTAAGAGAACACCAGCTCCCAAGGCATCACAAAGAACAGGTTTATAGCATCTCAAAGCTCCTCTGTTCACCATCAATCTCAACTTCTGCACTAGGCAAACTTAAAAAGCAGCATTTTGTCCTAAGGGCTCCTTGAGCTATTCTGTACCCAGACTCAACAAAACTCTTCTCTGACGGGACTATATCAAACTCTTCCCTTACAGATCAGTTAGTGCTTAAGAGTTTCTAGCAGCAAGGAAAGCAGAAGCACTGAATTTTAGTGAAAAGTATATAAAGCAGAAAGCGTTGACTGCAACCCCACAGAAACTGGAAGGCCGCCTTCATGGCAACTCTTGGACTCACAGACTTCTGGTGGATTCTCAAGAGAACCCTTTTAGTACAGCGATCCACTGTGGCAGCCCACTTCCTCTTGGCCTCCTCATCCTCCTCCAGCAGGCATCTCCTCAGGTCCTGCCTGTCGGCCTTGCTCAGGGTCCTGTCAGTAACGGGACGCACCAGCTGTGAGAGGTTGAGGTGACTGTACAGGCTTCTTTCCACCACATAGGTAATATTGAACTCGCTGACAGAAGTGCGCCCTCGTAGCCTTCTGTTTGGGAAGCCACAACCTCCACCCCCTTTCGTTTTGTGCCGCAGTAACTGTAGGTCGCAAGTTGTGGGGGATGCTCCTTTCCTAGCAGGGCGCTGGCAAAGAAAAGCTCTGGAACAGGAATAGTTAGTATCCATTTTCTTCAATCGGATCTGCTTCCTTACACTCTGAATCTCCTCCAGGGACACCAGAAGATGGTGCTTGTGCCTGTTGCTGTCATAAAAGCAAATGCTTTCTGTACTTACCCCATGGCTCAATGAGCCGAGGCTCTTCTTCATTTCCCCATCTGTCAAGGAGCGGCAAACTTTCTGGGTCTTCTCCTCTTCTGGGTAAGAGAAAAATGTCCCCAGTTTCTTGGGAGGCTTGATAAGGCCACGGCTATCAGTTTTGCTGAAGGTCTTCACCAGCTTCCGGTTAGCTCCCCATGTATCGAGACTGCTGGATGAGGGAGAAGTAGTAAGCGAGTCTGAGTCATCCTCTGGCTGCTTTTCGCAGGAGCTGTCAAAGTAGAATTGCTTCTTGTGAACTCCAGAGTAAAGAGCTGATCTATCATCCAGTATAGGAGAGTTGTCGAGTGAGTGCTCTTCCACACCTAGAGGGGACAAAAGCAGTGCAACACATGTCATCATTCATCATTTTCTAAGATGTTTCCCTGTATGACCTTATTTATTTATTTAAGATGTCACACATTTAAAACAGAAGAAAACTCTTCCTGATAGAAGCAGCCCATAAGGTATTTGCAAGTGGATACATCTGAAGCAGTTCCCTCCATTTGTCAAGTGATAGATCTGGGATAGGTTAACAGCAGACAGACGACAGCATCCTGTAAGTAAACTCATTTTAAGTTTCTCTCTTTCATCTGAAGCTAAGTATGACTGCAGATGCTTTGAGTAAGAAAACCTTAAAAGCTGGAGCTAGGATCTGTTTCCCATGTTTTTTTTCTGATACTTGCATATGATGCTCAGCTCTAGTGAGATTACGACAGTTCAAAAGTATACTCAGGCATTAAAAAATCAAACATGTTATCTCTTGAGTCCAGTTTTGCAATACCCAGTGCTGCTGCTGCAGAAAGCAGTATTTTTCCCAGAAAGTTATGGAGCTGAGCTTCGGGATGAAATGAAAAGCTTTGGGTTTTCAATGGGGGAAAAGGCACCAACTTTAATAAAACAGAATTTATTTAAACAGATGCAAAGAAAAAAAAAAAACTAGGTCAAATTGCAGGTGTGCCAACCTCAACAGTGTCCTGGTAATGACAGAAATACTCAGTTTTCACCAAATACATTATTTCACAGAAAGGGAAGAGGACTTTTTGCAGTGCAAGTACTGGAGATGGGCAAACAGCCAGGTCTCCTTTTTGGAGCAGAGGGAAAGGAATAAAGGACTTGAAATCACAATTCCTTTTCACACTTATCATTTAAGAAACCTTTCTCTGTTGTTTTCTTCTGAGCGAAGTATAGGCTCAGGTATTAGATGCAGTAACAAGGAAAGAGTTAAAACACATCCTCCTCAGTCCTGCCTGACAAATTTCATAGCATTCACAGGTCTGTTTCAGAAACACACAGAAAAATGTGTCTGTATTTCTTTTTTGTCAAAATAAATTTCTTGCTTGACCCAACTTTGCCTTCATCTTTGATTGCTTCCATAGTCTTACAGCAGAGCTAAGTTTGAACCATTACCGAAATACCTACAACTTACTAAACTCACTAACAGGGGACACATTTCAAGATGAAAGGAAATTAATTGACATGTACAAGTTTCATGTCTCATATTTGACATATATTTACTGAAACCTAGGATGCTGTTTTCCCAAGATAAAAATTGTTGTGGCCGTGAAGGGGTAGTGGATCACATCTAAGACACAACTTTCCCTCTTGAGAATTTTTCTGCAGTAACTCTGTAGACTGGAGTATGATTTTGACACCACTTTCACTGGACTGTCCAACTTTCTCTTTTCCCCCCCTCTACTCAATTTAAACAGAAAACAGACATTTGCTTAGGATTCAGTATGTGCTGATAAACAATTTTAGTTCACTGAGTAAATATGTTTTTAAACAGCTTGTAAGATATGCATTGTGTCAACACTGTAACAGATGTTATTTGGAGTGCGTCCATGACACAAAGCCATAATGACACAGATGTAGATGTGATTTGTTTTTAAATGCTATATAAGAACAGTGCCCAGGCATTAGGAAGCTTCAGTTATTTAGCTCCCTAGGAGCAGACTGACACAAAATACCCATGGATTCAGGTATTAGCATATTCTAGTGAGCATCCGATCATCCAGATGTATATTTAGCGTGGTAACAGAGTCAATAGCAGAAATGTGGGAGAAGGATCTGGGACTAGTGTATTTCTCTTTAAAAACTACAGGAATGTATAAGGAAAACCAAGTAAAGTTGTTCTTTGGAAAGAATTTCTTCAGGAGGATTATGAGGAATCTTTCTTCTGGGGAACTGCACGTCAGTTTTCAAACCAAGCCTACTCTTACACTTTGTCAAAGGTTGTTGAACACTGTTGAACTTACCTAAATTTTACTGATGTTACTCAGTCAGGTTTTATAGCTAACTCCTCAAAACCTAGCTATCGAGGGTTTCACGTTACTTTGCATTCATAAGACAGATGCAAGTAACAGCAGCAAACTGCTCAAGAACCGGTCCAGTCAACCACAGGTAACTTGGAAGGCCAGACAGCAATCCCAAAATATGACCACAATATTTTTTGTGATCTTGCAGAGTCCTCTGACAAATCCAAATGGGAATACAGACCTACATTATGAGATATGAGGATGGACAGCATTTATGAAGCACTTTTAATTTGCAACATGAAAACTTGGGTGTGGGGAGAATTTACTCGAAGAAAAGTCATAGATATCTATCCTTAATGTAGACTTGACTACTTAAGAGGCCTTTTACTTCTGTGGAAGTTATGCAGAAGTAATCCATGCTGTTATTTAGCAATAATTGCCTCTTGGGAAGTTGTAGCAAAAACAATCTACAAAGGAAGTCCAGAGCATTAGATAAAAGTGCAAAGTCAGAGCTATAGATAATTAATTCAGAAAAGCCTGGAGTTAGAGCAGACAGACAGGAGATGGAGAAATAAGAAGCAGAGCAAATTTTTGTTTTTTGAGACAGTTATTAATTCAGTCACTTTTTTTTGGAGGTGGAGGGAGGATGGGGGGAGACAGGGGTGGAAAAATATGTGGAAAAAAAACCCCAAACACTCAGAAGTAACCGGGACACTTAAGTGAAATCCCGAAGGAGAAAAAGAAATAAGGAGGCAAAGTGTTGTAAGAGAGGGAATAGAGAAGTAAACCATTAACATGCTGAAGAGAAAGCAGAAACTGCAGGAAGGCATCTGCACACCCAGCAGTCCCTAGGCTGCCTGCTCCTGCAGCTGCTCCTACCCCTGCAGCCTCTGGCTGACTGCTCCCTGCAGCTTTTCCCAGGCCCACAGGGAGGATGGGGGTAGGACAGGCCTCTCTAGGGTCCCTTCCCTGGGTAAAAATAGCCCTGTTTTGTGCACCCTTTCTTATAAAAAATGTTTTTGCTTCCAAGGTAGCCAGGCTTTATGTGCACCCTATAAGGTGACAAAACCTTTTCAGTTCAAGACAGCTGCCCAGTCCAGAGCTCTAGGTTGGCCATGCCTTTCACATCAGCCAGTACCACCATCATCACCCAGGAGAGAGTCAAGCTAGATCACAAATCTGCCAACAGCTTCCTGCCACATACCTAAGGAGATGCACATGTTCTCCTTAGATGAACTAGGAAGGAAACACAATATGGCTCAGCTCACTGCAGAGCCGAGGGGAATCAGCATATGATCCTGGGAAGGCCACTAACATAAGAGAGGTACCCACAATTCTAGTGAGGACTCAAGCAGGGCTGTGCAGAGAGGCTCCTGAGGCTCAGGTTCTATTAATCTGAGTGCTCACACATGGATACAGGTCATCCAGAGTTAATTCTGCAGCATGGCATTCCCAGAGGCTGAATTACATTTCCCATTTCCCTACTCTCCTCCTCCCCCCTTCTCTCCCCCTGTCCCTTGGCAGAAGGGCTCATTCAGGAGCCAAACTGCAAGCAGGATCCCCCAGAAGAAGGAGTTAATGTAACACAAGGCAGCCGCTATCCCACAGGAATATTTGATAAGAGTTTCTGTACTTTTGCCACAGGATGATGCCATGTGGTGCAACTGTACAACAACCAGCTGCTACCCTCCCAAAACCAGTGAGGGCTTCATCTGTGTGCCACACCAGGCCTTGGAAGAGGGAGCGAGATGGTGGTGGCTCTGCCTACCTCCTTGCCGAGCCTATGAGGCAACCAGCTGGGATCACTCCTAGTCTCATTCCCTCCCCAGCATGGGGCACAAAACGTAAACCAAGTTCTAATCTCTTAATGAGGGGCACTCCAGCACTGCTCTGGGAATACCAGATCAGCAGCAACCACATCCTAGGCTGTCTCTCCTTCCACAGTCTCAAAACGAAGTTACCTGGGCAAGGCATGCACCATAGAGAAGGCAGTCTTTCCTACTGTCCCTTTAGAACACTCCACCTTTCCCTCCCCCAGCCCTCCACTTTCTGTCCCCACTCAACAGAAACATGTATTCATACACTCAGTTTTAACGATATGCACACTGCTTTTTACCTTCTGTGCTGGGTTTTTTCATTTCTTCCACTCTTATGAGTTTCTTCCTGACTCTGCGAGTAGAATTCACCAGCTTGTGCAACCTCTTAAACTTCACCGACTCCTCTGTTTCATCATCGGATTGTTCTCTTGACTGGCAAAGAAACAAAGGGAATATTAATAAAGTAGTAATTCCACGGCTTGCTCCTTCAAGTCAAGTTAACCCAGCTCATCTGCTGCGCTGTGTCAATGCAGCTCTGTAACTGGTGTTATATTTTCAGCCAAGGTCAGACAGAAACTTTTAAAATTACTGAGGGTTTTGTTGTGTTGGGTTTTTTTTTTTTTTTTTCTTTTTCTGAAAGCGTGACATACCATTTTGATTTCTAAATCAGTGCAACGTAAGATCCTAGGCATTGAAACGCATTCCTGCCCTTGTCTTTCTTCCCATGCATTGTGTAATAACTACTTCCACGTCCTCTCTCAGTACGTTTCAGGCAGGGCTCTTTCCCAGGGCTCTTCTTACCATACCAGTTATGCTCCTGTGGTTTGGGTCAGTCACTGGTCTGTCTGGCATCTCAAAACTTGCTGTTTAAACCTGGTTATAAACAGCTTCTCCAAACTGAAGCTCTGTCATTGACGACTTCTCTTTTTTTTTTTCCCCTCAGTCTTCCCAGAAAATCAAAAACAGCAGCACAAGAAAGGGATAGGAAGGAAAAGGAAGGAGGAGACCTCATCTGCCTCACTCACAAACTGCCCCAGCTACAAAACATTCCTTTTCTCCTCCCTGCTCCCTACACTCCTCCTGAAGGCTCTCGAGGCTGGAGTTAAGATGGACACAGCATTCTTCCAGCACTGACCAAGGGAAAACTCTGACCTTTTCAGATATACAGTGCAATCCATATTCCCCAGCATCCCGTTTCGTTTTGCATCTGATCCAGTATGCTCAGTTCCAGCTGTTTTCCCTCAAGTATCAAACATTACAGAGACAAAAAAAAATTCCCCTTTCTCCAGCAGCAGTGACACAACAAGCTGAAACAATCCATTCCTTGTGAACAAGAAGACGACTTCGATTTTCGAGCCAGATCCAACGTTCAATGTGCTACTTCCTCTGTTTTAATCAGTTCAGAATGTGGAAGGCAGTGGTGGGGGGAAGGGATGGGATGGGGAGAGGAGAGGAAAGGAGGCCGGCGGGGCTCTCCAGCTTGGCCAGGACAGCCCTGGCACCGTGTGCTGCTGCACATTCCTGTGTGCAGTGTGTGCTCCAGCTGGAGCGTGGTATAGATCGTATACTTTACTTTGTTTTCAGCCGTGTTCCCAGCCAATTCACTGCATTCTTAATGGTTGGCTCTAAACACCCTCATGCAACTTCCTGTCGGCACAGATATCTGGGTTTCCACAGCACTCTCATCCTTTATTCTCCTTCTCCTTAATTAAATTTAAAAACAAAAAGAAAAATCCCCAATAAAATTCAAGCTAAAAAAAATTCTTTAAAAAGCCACTCTCTCCTCCAGCAAAAATGCTTTTTGCTTATCTGGAGGCTGAATAAAAGACAGGCCAAATATAAAGGCAGTTTCTGCTTTTCTAATACACTTACGTATCAGGATATGGTAATAACGGCAGAAGCCTTGGGGCAGGACATCAATTAGCAGCTGCATGGGTATACTTTCAAAGGAATAAACAGTGCCTGAAGGAGTCATGTCAGCTCTGAAAGCTTACCTTGCAGGCTAGCACCTCACAAGGCCACAGAACCACACCAGAGCAAACGTCAGCTACTTTCCGCAAGGACACTGTCAATTACTGATTTCCCACAAACTTTGTGTTACTCCAAGACAGGAAGGAATACCAAATGGACCACATATGGCAGTAGGAATTACCATTCTGCCATCCAAGAGCTGCAGGAATGTGTATATTATAGGTACAGGCTGGCTAGGTACTTAATAACCTTCCTTGGGGAAAAACAGGGCTGTAAAGATGAGTACCAGACTTGTTTATATCAAGATAAATTAAGCAGCAAGATGAGCATTCATTCAAAGATTATGGCTGGGGCAACTTAGTGACAAGAAGTCTTAGTCAACAAGACATATTTAGATAAGATGATGAATGGATTATTGAACATAATCGAGAAGTTCAGTCAAGAATTCTTAGGCCATTAAACACATCCTGGCAAGCAACCATCACGCATACTCTGCATTCCAGGTATGTTTATTTTAAATGTAATTACTCTAAATCATTGCTTTCCTTCACTACTTTTTGCACACTCTTGGTTTGCAAAACTACTATTTGTAAAACTCTGAACTCTGTAAGACTTAAAGAACGGCTCATATCTGGTTCTCTCACCCAGGATTTCATCAAAGAATAAACAACTACTCTTACTTTTGCACCACTGATATCTGATAAAGGATTGTACCCCTTAGGGTTATGAAGACTCAGCAACAACAACAAAAACTTTTACAGTGTCTGACATTTGCATCCACAACTACCAATGCAAAACGAGCACTAAAATATCCTCAGTGTGAGGTACTGACATCAAACCCAAGTGGGTGATATAGGGGCTTCCCACCACACTTCAAAATCAATGAAGTCCCATTGCAATCTAGTGCCAGCTGCTTTTCCTCACCAGTTCAGGACTCCCAGCACCCCTTTTGAGATGGGCTCTTCTGCAAACAGCAACAGGCCCTTCCTAGGGCCAGTACTTGGCCAAGAGGGCTGAGAACAGCCTGTGTCCAGCAACACGAGCTGCCAGATAATGGGCTGACTAAAAACAAAGTCAAGTTTCTCTCCAGCAGCCTATCATATTGTGTAGCATGTGGCACAGAAAATCTTCTGTAAAGGAAAAAGGATGGATAATCAGTGTATGCAAAAAGGCCTAAAAACTTTGGTGATTACGCCAGTCATGCCGCTCAGGAAACTTTCCTGTCAAATAACGCTGATTCTTTGAAAAGGCAACTGTTTTGAAAAAGGGTTACTTTTGATTCACTTTCTGGTTTTGGAACAATTCTTTTATAAAAGGCCTTAAATTATCAGAAGTTTCCATATTGGCACATGGGAAACAGAGTTTAATTTTCCAGCTCAAGCAACGCTTTCTTTTACAACTAATGTTAAACAGAAAACAGAAATGCAAAGCATTCAGGCCATAAGTGACACATTTGAAAAATCACTGAACTTTGATGCTTTAACTTCCCTCTACTCTCCCCGCTTCCATGGTGATGGAATTGAATTTTTGGTGGCCGTCCCTAACTTCAGATGAGAAAATCACCCCAATCTCCCCAACACAGGGCAGGATGGGCAAATGGCTTCCTGGGCAGCTCTAGCAGCCAGGCCTGAGCACAGGGCTTTGATGCAGCTGGCTGCCAGCCCCTCTCTTGCCCTCTCCCCCCAAAGAAGCACTTCCATGTACTGAAGCACTGCAAAATGGTAGACACAATCTGTCAAAGAAGGAACGATGAATCTGTAACAGGCCAGGCCACAGGCTCTCTGGCATGGGGGGAGGCCTTGCTGCATCCCCCCCCACTGACGCCTCCCGGCCCCTGACACACGTCTGTTCCCTTAGGCCAAGCCTCAGTGGCATCAGTACCCTGGTAAAACAGTGAGGGACCCTACATCTCCCTGTCACCCCCCGCCTGCCACTGGAGCAGGCCTCTCCCCATGCTCCAAGGGGAAAACAAACAGATTTGAAGTACTGCAAATAGGAACAACTTAACTTCCATCTCCTCCGCTCCAAATTTTTCCATCCAAAAGCCCATATGGCTCAACTTTTAATTATTTTGGCTAATGTTGTATGTAGTAATTCTGTGGTGAACGCTTAAGTGTTTCATTTCTGGTTTCCAGGGCAACATTACATCAGATTGCAGACAGCTGGCTCCACAGCCTTAAACCATAACAAATTGGCCAAAGCTGATGCAGAAAAAAATCGCGCTCGCTTTAAAGAGAGCGCAGGGCTCAGCTGGGCTGCCGGGGACCTGGCGAAGCCGGCGGGGCCCCTTGGCGGGGCCGGCCGGGTGGAGTTGCCTTTCCCCGCACCTCTTGGAGCAAGTGCATCCCTGACACATCTGCAATGCTCTCACGGTGAGGAAACCCGCCAGCTTGGAGAGCTCGGCTGCACAAACGCGCGAAGGACTACAGGGAAACAGGGACTAAATTAATAGCATCTGGAAACACTAAGGACTGCATGCAGAGAACTGCAGCCACCACGTACCACATGGCTGGAAAACTACAGAGCGGCAAACGTGGCCACAAACCTATGAAGATGCTCTTGAATCCAGGAGAGATCAATTCCCTCTGCCACCTCTAGTGTCTCTTCTGCTTGGAAACTTTTTCTACTCATGCACCACTAAAGGCCACTTGTTGCATGCATCATTGCATATGTAAGATCAAAGTAAAAAGCCTTACATTCAGAAACAAACAGGAAATTAGAACATGCACTTTGATATTCACGGAGCTCTCTACAGTTCTGTTCCCGGCACCGTCTTTGCTTTCTCTCCCACTTTTCTCATGCAGGCTCTTGCTGCTGCCTGCTCTGGAGGCAGGGCACACGCCTTGCTCTGCTGCTCTCTAACATCCAGCCCATTTCACACGCCATAGAAATAACAATCCTAACCTCCCTCTTTGAATTAGTGCTTCACACACACATACACACACAGAGAAAAAACTAACATTTATTAGGCTACTTGAGATTAACTGGTAAAATGTAAACCAGAAATAAGTAGCTAGTTTTCAGCAGGACTCAGTTTGGAAACACTTCAGGGTTATAGCAGCAGCCCTTAAAAAATACAAGGTAGGCAAAGCTGGGTCCTAATAAAAATGTTTAAGAAACATCAGGACAGTATTCAGTTAAAGCTATCATAACTGAACAATCTGCTTCAGCTCCACAAACAAAAACATATGTGACTTTTACATGAGCTGTGTGAAGACATTTAGACGGATGTTAAAATTTTACAGTTTGCTTTATTCCCAGTAACAGTTCAGCTCCAAACTGAAATCTCTAGGAAACCTCCCATCTAAGAAACAAGAAAATTCCTTAATATCTGATGAACCCTGAGCTGCAATTATTTTTGCCAATCAGACAATTCTTATTCAGCAAATTGGGGCAAAACCCCCACATTCAGACTCATGGGCATATCACTTTCCCCAGACCTGGCTAGCTTACTTCTGAACTACAAGCTCTATAGTAAATGCAAAGAGATTTTGCCGTTCCCTTCAGGAGACGTGGCTACACGTGTCCTTTCTCGTTTCTCTCTAACAGGCTTTTACATCTGCCAAAACCCCCAACATTCTAACTTCTAAAAAAATTTTATTGAAGATGCCTGGATAAAGTCAGAGAAAGGAAAATAAAACAGAAAAGAACTTGAAAGCCCAAGGAAAAGAAGAGAACTGAGAAAAGCTATGCATGCTGTGCTGTGCCTAAGAATAACCACAAAAGCCTTTTCTCTTTCTCTCTGTAACAGGAGGCATATCCTCTCCACATCACGCTACATGCTCAGTGACTTACCAGCTTCGGCATTTATAGGCCTAAAGCTCAGTTTCGAGTAATTCCCCCTGAGTCCTCAACTGCTGTCAGCTTCGTAACCCTAAAATTTAGGAGCAGACCCTTCTTCTTAAGTATTGTATTCGCTCCGAATCCTGCACACAAAATGCTTCTTCTCTGGAGTTACATTATCAGACACCAAACTGGCTCCGATTCCAGCTCTGAATATGTAAAGAAGAAAAAACGTGATGCTGGACTCAATTAGCTGTTTTCTGCTCACTGATTGATTCCCCCAGTTACTCGCTAGCTGCATAACTTGCAAGAAAGGCATAAGTCATCAGCTCTAAGCAAATCTTCTATTCACCACAAGGAAAAAAGGGAGTGTTGTACATGGCAAACAATCCCTGTTTTCACTGACGAAGGCTTGCTGACCTCTCGCTGGCCTCCAGTTCCTTAATTACTGTCTATGGAATTTCAGTGAAAGAAAAAAATACAGAGAATCTCTGCAAAGCCAGGATGAAGACTGACCCTCAAACACGACCGCTAGAGTGGAGGCTGTGTCTATAGGAAATATAACTTAAGCCAGTTACCAGGCTTTTTTTATTTTCACTTTCTAATTCTTTTGACAAAAAGCCCCCCTGAGAATTTCCCTTTATAAAGGGCTAATTTGACAGAAAAATAAACCTTGCCTGAATGTTTTTTAAATTAGTGAACTTAGATTTCTTTTTTTTCTTTCCCTTTGGTTTCAGTGCTATAAAGAAGTACATCACTAAGACCTGGAAAGGCAAATTATGTTTAATTCAGAAATCTCAGACTGGTCTAGAATTATCCACATTGTGAACACACGCTGTGTGTTCAGACTTCTCCTCTTAGGCTGAGCTCAGTCCTCCCTTCCTAAGAAACAAACTCAGAGATGCTCAAGTCAATAGGCACTCCTCTTATAGTCAACCATACCTAACCCCAAACCCCAGGACAAATCCAGAATTTGGAGAATTCTTCTCAGAGCACAAGAAAACATGGACCAAACCCTCTACTAATTACGGGCATTGCTATCCAGTGGTGGAAAATAGTAGCAAAGGCATAGCACAACAGCACCCTCTTTAAGCCAAGAAGAGATTCTCCTTACTCAGGACCATTAATCTGGGTGCACCTCAGAAATCCAGATTCACAGGCGGACTAAACTTCTAACTACCTTTGATGACTGGCTGACTTTAATGAGCCACCTAGCCAAATACACTTTTTCAATTTCTCCACCTTTGTACTAGTGATTGCACGAAGCTTTTCTACTCCTTAGTGGTCATGTAAACCAGATTTACCCGTGTGCTGGGTTCTTACCCTTGAATTACTTCATCTCCAAAACTCTGATGTAAAACCTAACGGAAAATTCTAAGCTTCAGATAAAACCAGCTAGTGTTCTCCAGTTTCAGTAACATACCACACCACAACAAGTGAGACATGACAGCAACTTCCTTGAAATATATCCCAGATTCCCTTAAAAGTTCATGGCCATGAGTTAAACTGTTCTAAGTTTGGGGCTTTGCAACTTGAGTTTTGAAGGTTTTGGGTTCCATTAAGAAAGTTTGGCAAACCTCTAATCCTTCCATAGGCTGTTTATAGAAAACTCTTTGAAGCTCGGATGTGATAATCCACACCATATCCTGAGGTTACAAATAAAGGCCTCCAAAATTTTAAAGAAAATTAAGAGAAGTTATAAAAGTTTTTTGCCACTTCACATAGTTAACTGCAAGAGCGTGAATTGTAAAGACTGTGTAGATCTAAAACATGCAGTAAAAGTGTCAGCCCCCACCCAGGTAACCATGTCTGGGTTTGGTCTGCGATTACTTACAAGGAAATCAAAGGACCATCCAACGGCTACTTTGATAAAAGATATATTACACATCAGCTGGTGATGACACTGCTTGCTGAAATTAGTGGGAAATATTTGTCATATGTAACGAGTACAAAAATTTAATTCTCCCAGGAGGTCTGTCTTGATACTAGAATAGCTGCTTAGGCAAATTCCTAGATGTTAACTGTTTCCAGGTTTTAGTTAAACAATTTTGAGAAGCACATTACCAATGTTTGCATCTGTGAGCCAGACATATTTCCTCGTGGTGAAGTGTTTCTCTCAGTGATTAGTATAATTCATTATAATGACACTACAACCATACTCATGTACCACTTGTCATAGGTATATGTGGCAGAATGAAGTTCTGCATGATATTATTCCCTATCTGTTACAATACAGCATTCCTTTCCAGTTCTACTGCAGACTCCTCTACACATGGAAAAGAGACTCTCTAACAAGGCTCTCTCAAATGCATCTTGTGTTTTGGCAAGGCTAAGAGGACCTGGGGAGATTCCCTATTCTTTGGTGCAAGCTGTACTATTAATGAACGGAGTACACCACTGGTGCTGGCAAACAACCTCCCCACATTTTGAAAAACCAAGGGTGGACCAGCAATACATGAAATACAGCAAAATTCATATGCGAGTAAAAAAAACAAACCAACCAACCATAATACAAAAAAATCCAAACAAAAAAATCCAACCCAAAACAAAACAAACAAACCCAAACAAATAAACAAAAACCCCAAACAAAAAACAACAAAAAAGAGAGAGAAAAGAATGAAAGCCCTATAGTGAAGGGTGTAGTAACTTATATTACAGTCTGATAGTATTTTCAAAGAATCAAATGACTAATGCTACCATCCTAAGTGCGAGGAAGGGAACAACAGTGGAAGGAAGGCAGGAAAGTGGTAACCGACAGGAGGCAGTTAAAATTTTCTATTGTACCACAAGTAAAGAAAATTTAGCCTGGGTCTGGCCAAACAGGCAGTGAAATACATGGCTTTCGAGATTCCTAATTCCTGAACTGAGCAAGGCTTTGTTCCAATTTAACAGCAAGGCTTGGTCGCAGAAAAGATGGGGGCAGGGAATTCACACCATGGATTACAGCATCTCCTGCTGGCTGACACTTGCAGGGAGAGCAGGAAAAAGCTCTTACCACCATCCTCTACCCTCTAGGAAATAGGCAATTAGGCAGCT
>JAAGNO010003281.1:79104-89443 GCA_033439905.1 Ceryle rudis | reverse complement strand
AAAAAAAAGGGTATAAAAAAAGTCAAGCAATGTTTTAGAATGAATATTAAATTAATTTGCCTTCCCACCTTCCACCCTCTCCAAATACACGGCCAAACATTTTGTGGTAAAGGAAGTCAATAGAGCTTGTCTGAATGCAGTCAAAACAGAAGTGGTTATGAGCATGCTTAATTACAGTCACTGCCTGTGCAATACTGTCTTCTCTGAGTCACGATAGCAGGAAGATTTTTCTCAGAGACCTTATGACAGACTAATTACCTCCAGTCTTCACATCAGCTGAAGCAACTGCTACTGGCAGTGAGCAGGAGGTTTACTTGGACTACGTTACTGCTAACTGCTCAGTAGAATGCTGTGGTGACACTATTTAGTCCCACTAGGAGCACACACCTATCTGTGTTGTATCTGTTGACAACATGGGCAGGTCTTGCATGGTAAATAATACTTAAAGAAGTGATACAGTTTTATTCCTAAATAAATGCATTTCTCTTGCAACTTCTTGAAAATTTCAGGCCAAATAAGTAAAAATCTCCTTAGAGTGTTCTACAGAAACAAACATAAAACACATTGATGGTCTCCTGCTCTGTCATAACTCCACAGCACTGACCTTAAAATTTTGTCTTGCGTCCTGGAAACTGTAATGTTTACTTGTGTTTCTCTCATGAAGGTTTTTGTATTACTATACCAGTGGGAAACCCTGCTCTTATGCATGAATAGAGAGGGGGAACAAAATACACTGTAATTCTTCTGCCACTAGTTTTCACTAAGACATGCTACTCATTGTCCCCAAGATCAGTGGAAAAGGAGGGCAGCCAGCGCTTCCCATGACAGGTCCCCATGGCAGGCACATAGCGTGGGAATTTTGAAGCCATGTCTTATTATAGGCTCTTTCTTCATCGTAACTGTTACTAAGCACTGACAGTATTATAAGAACTTGGATAGTAATAATAAACACACCATCCAATACAATGAGGCGCATCAGTGCCTTTCAGGAAATCTTAACGGAAGTTGGGTCACTAGACTCTGCAAGGCAAAGATGAAAGATCTGCATTCATTCACAGCCATGCTCATCATCAGCTCCCCTTTGTTACTTCAAAGAGTATGCAGGGCCTGAAGGCGGCAACAAGCTCTCCAAGAACTGTGACATAGAAACATCCTCCTCCACCCTTTAGCCTTCCATGGAAAAAGGAACCCTACAAAAATGTAGAATCCTGTGATAACAGCAAAAACAGGGATAACAGAGCATAGCTTTCAAAATACTTGAAGTATCCATCTTGCTTCAGCTTAAACACTACTGTTTAAATTAAAAAACCCAACCTCATTACACCCTAGTCTCCACTGGTATCCAATGCTGATTCCAAACATGCATTGACCTTGAGCTTAGTTTGAAGAACCTAAACTGACTATATTAAAAGAAAGGCTTTTTCCTGTTTACTGTAACAGCTCTGTAGTACAAGCAATAACAATGTTAACAAGTGGTTAAACATTTTCAGAATCCATCAGTAATATGAATAAAAATAAATTTTAAAATTGCTGTATTTAGAAAGCATCCACAGTCCAAACCACTGAAATAATACTGTATAGCCCTGAATGATGTGTATTTGCTGTAGTTACACTTATAGAGTTACTCTCAAGGTAATTGATGCTCCAGAAGTTATACTGTAATTATTTCTTTTCTTCCCACTCCTCACACTTAACAAATAACACAGTAATGACTGTCATGAGTCAGAGGTAATTCTAACAGACTTCATCTTTTGTCAGAGTCAGTTTTGTACCATAGATAATATAATCCTGATTCAATTGCTTCGGCATCTCTTGGATTGAAATGAATACGACCCAAAGTCCACTCTTGTCTGTTCTTCTGCCTTTGACACCAGTAGCAGACACAAACCCAAGACTGCATACCCTTTCAACTTTAGGCCCATTCAGCTTGGTAAATGAAAATGTCCTCAGGAAGTAATATGAAGAACAGGAGCAACAGAAGATTATCTCATTCCATCTAGAGGTCTTGCTGCATGGACTCAATTTGCTGCTGTCTGTTACAAAGCGGATCAATTGAAGATGAAAAAGAGTGGCAATGCAAAGGGAAGTTTTCCCCCGTATCAGCCTCATGGCAGATGAAGATGTGCATGACACTCCTCCAGGTCTGCACAACTACTGCCACTCTCCTCAGCAAAAACAAATGGGGTGCCAGTTTCCTGCTGGTAATGGTGCCATGCTGGCAGCCCTGGGTAAAGCAACGGGAGGGCTGAGGGGTAAAACAGCACTGCAGGCTTCCCCCTGCCCACCTGCAGGCCATACTGTTGGAGGGAGATGCTGGTTTTGTTCTCTTTGCTCATAAATTTCATGGCCTCTCTCCTGAGGCTACTAAGGCCACATATGGCAGGTGTGGAGGCCTCAGGCGAGTGCGGCATGGCTCTCTGTGGCACCCTTCAAATGAAGGCCAGATACGCTACCTGGAAGCTCATGTTAACGAGCTCTGGATGGCTGACCATTATCCACTGACCAAAACTGAAACACAGAAGCCCGATGAGGCTGACAAAAGAGTTCGGCCCAGAGTTAGTTACAAATTCATGTAATTTATATCTGCAGAAACTGTCAGCAAAGCTAATTAGTGATTTGTTGCAGTGGCAGCACATGTATAATACACACTTCTGTTACAATCTCCCTCCTGCTTCTCTCCTTTGCCCCACTTGTGCATTGAACATGGTAACTGGTACCAATTGGTAGGCTTTCAGCAGAGGGCACAGGAAAGGATTTATACAGATTTCTCCTAATGCTGGTCCTCCAAGCTGGGCTGGAGCTGTAGCGGGGGGCCTGGAGTATGAGGCAGCCCTATTTTAAATGAGATGAGAATTTCAGCCCCCAAAAGTTATCAAACAAGCTTCTATCTTTAAGAAGCATAAAAGGCACCTCAGTGTAAAGAAAGAATGTGATATATTTTTTAAGTCCTCTCTTTTCCTGGACTTTCTGACTCCTGAGGACAAATAGGCCCTTATCTAAAATCCAGAAAGGGATTCATTCGTAATCTGCACCTGCTTTACATCCCAACGCTTGGCACAAGGCAATGAAAGCTTGTCTAGTGTTACTGTGAGCAGCCCTCATTCTAAGGGAGATGAAACATAAAATATTCAGAAATAAATTTATAAAAAAATTATGAAGCATTTTAGACTTCTGATACATTTGACTAAAAAGAAATACAGTTTCAACTGCATTCCCACTTCAGCAAACAAATAACACGCATACTTTGTTGTGAAACAAAGGGATCACAGTAGTGAGACTGAAAGCTACAAACTGCTCTAAAGTGGCAGAGAATCAAGTCACCTACTGACTTGGAAAGGCCTTTGTTTGTTTGTTTATTTCTTAAGAGCAAACAAACAGGACATACAATTAACAGCGCAGCAATGACACTGGGCTGCCTCCCTTCAGATGCTGAGATGATGAAATCCTTTGTGGATCATCTTTAGTGTTTAGTTTTGTAAGGGTATGAAATGCAAGTTTCCATTTCCTGGCACAGTAATTTAGAAGAGGAGGAGTTGGGAAAAATAATCCTTAAATCAACCTTTGAAATGAGTTAAGGATCAACACCAGTGATGTTAGTCATAAACACATGATAGCTATACAAGTGTGGTTTGTTTTGTGGGTTTTTTTGCCCTTTTTTTTTTTTTTTTTCAAGTGTTGGTTTTTTTTTCCTAAAAAGGAAAAGAACAACAACTAATGATATTTGCCCTTTAGATGTCATTTTGTAGGTGGCTGTTCTTACACTGTGGGCAGAGAAGACTTGAAAGCAATGGAGTACTTAAACACTTAGAACACTCCAGACATTCTGCCTTCAGTTTTAGACTCTCTGCTTAGATTCTACTTTTTTTCTAACCAAGATTCTCTACAAAAACGTAGTGACCCATCCTTCCAAGTCCTCCTAACTGCGATAAGATCTCTCTGCCTGCAAAGATGAAATGAAAAAAAACCAAAAAACATTATAGCAATGTCTTGGTATCTCTCGAATCTCCAAGATTGCCAAACAAATGTATAGCAAGTAAACTGAAAATTATTGTTTTCCTAAACTCCCTCAACTGGCAATTATCCTGCAATTTGCTTTTATCATTTGTGTGTATAAAGTTTTTAAAAAATAGTCTAATATAAACAAAATTTTCCACAAAAAACTACCAAGAAACAATTTGGCCATGAGACGAAACAAAAAAAAAAAAAAAAAAAAAAAAAAAAATTCAGAAAAAAATGCCAGCAGAACCGGAAGAGCCATTTCCAAAGGAGTTTTAATTCAAACCAGAAACGTCAATTTCAGTGACTCATATTTTCAATTACATTCTGAGGTTAGAAGGCAGTGGGCTACTTAACAGAATGTTTTTAACATATGGAAAACCATCTTTGCTTCATGGCCTCTTTAAAACAAGTGGGGTAATTTTTAAGTTGAGATTCCAATTTTGCAGAGTACGAATCACACAAATGACACTGAAAGTCAAACCATTTGTCAAAGAAAGGACTTGAAAATAGAATCATCTTTGCACGTCTCAAAAGTTTGTCATTTTAGATTTATAGAGATGTCCTTTGGCAAAACAGTTTGGGTGAACACATACCCTATCTCTAGACATATCTTTACACTGTTTGTTTTTCCCTCTTGCATGTGAATTATAGCCAAAAGTCTTTCACCTCAGTTAACCCTGGTTTTTTTCTTGTCCACAAAAAGGAAGCCAAGCTGACTTTTGTTCTGATATGAACTTTCTTTTCTGCAGATGATCTGCTTTTCCCTTGAAGGCAAGCAGTTTCACAGTTTCTGTTAAATGTAACCAAGATAAAAATTAGGAACAAGGACAAAAATCTTGAGAGGCATCTATGATGATGGAATAGAGATCCCCCATTAAGTTAGCAGGAAGATGGTTCAAATCCTACCAGAACAGCACAAGAGAGGCAACACAGCTCTTGGCTGAAAGTGCAAAGATGGCTTAGGAAAATAATTTTGGAGAAAAGGTGCCAACTTGCTCCATTAGGGCAGAAATACGGAGTCATGTTTGGTCTTCAGGGGTATACACAGCTTTCAGTAACTTCAACACAAGTGTAAACTGCTATCAGAAGATTTAAGGGAGAAATGTATCTTTCTGACATTTGACCATGGTAAATGATTGCTTTGAGTCTTTTATGCTATAGGTACCTTAGCCAAAGGCTTTAAGAAGGGAAAGTTCAGGCTATAAATACCAAAGAGGAACAAGATCAAGACATCTTTTAGCTGTCTAAACAATCTATTCTCTGCACATTTCTGATATATCAGAATAGAGTACAAGGCAACATCACTCACCCTCTGCTCCTACCTAACTAAAGATAGGCATATTTTTTTTGAACACAAACAAGAAAATCTTTCTCCGCCACAAAGTATTTTAAACATCTTGTAAAATGACATAGCATTCCTCTTTTCATTTAGTGAGAAGCAGCTGTCTGCTGCAGTTAGCAGGAAATTCCATTGACAATAAAATAAATAAATCAATCAATGGTCTCAAAAGCCTATGAATCAATTATATGAGTTACAAAGAGATTCAATTTGACAGACAAATATGTTCTCCTCTAAGATTTATCTGTGAAATTTCAATTAAAGAAATGAAGTGGAATAAACTACTCAGTGAAAATGAAGATATTTGGAAGGAAAAATTAATTAATTCAGTATGGCATGACACAAAGACTGTCTGGTGCCCACAGAAACAACAGAAGCCATACAGCTCAGAAGTGAAAATGAGAGAGGAAAGCTGTCTTACTGCTTATGGGTCTGGAAAATGCTGCAAACTCTCTGGGCTAAAAGTTAGCAAATGCAGAGATAGAACTGTTTGAAAGCAGCAGGCAGCTAGGAGTTAGCCAGACCCTAATCTAAAATATATCAGCAAGGGCTAGGAAGGCCTGAGAAACTCTGCTTCTCAGTTACTGTGAATCATCAAAGTGAAACAGTCCCCTCTAAACACCTAAAAACCTTTTCTGTGTATTTTGGAACATGGGCATTTTTGCCTGGGCTCACTTGTGCTTCAAAAGCTCAGTGACAAAAGGACAGATTAAAAAATAAGTCTGTAAAGTCTATGACAACAGGCCTTGAAGATTTAAAATTCACGTTAGAAGATTTTCTGCAGATACAACATAGCATCACAAGGTCATCTGCTATTAAGGAAATCACCAGGTAAATGAGGATATTTCTGTACTGCCATAAAAGAATTCACATATTAAACTATACTGGGGAGCCATATATATATATATCAGAATGACAGGTACTTACATTACAATTGGAAGACCCATCAAATGTTGAGTAAGAACCATCGGGCCATTCTGTAACATCTACAGTGCTCGATTGCCTGTGCTGGGCTTCATACTCCTTAAGCTGAAATTTGAAAAGACAAAGAAAACATTTTCCAGTAAGAAGTAGCTATCAATATTAATTTAAATAGCAAGAGTTATTGTCCTTTCAGTTCCCTCCCCCCTCCTCCATATCACTATGGAACTGAGAAAATCGGAACTTTTGCATTGCATGTTTCTTGGTGTTCAAAAGAAATTATTATTTTTTTAGAATCAGATGTTTTAATGATTAGTTGGTGGTTTGGTTTTGTTTTTCTTAAACGGGAGTTATCTGTAAATACTGAATTTTGATGAACATTCATCGGTAAAATATATATTACACACCCCCATCTCAGAGGCACAGTTTACAGCAGACAGACTGTCACAATAGCCTGTCAATTTCCTTCATAAAGAAAATTATCTGCAGTAAAGATTAGGAACCGTATATTACAATTTTAAAAGAAAAGACCATCTTTCTCATTGTCCAATAAAAGGCTTAAGACATAAAGCCAATCCTTCTCAAGTAAAGCTGTTTAAAGGATCCTCAAGAACTGATGATATCAAAACAAAAAAGTTGCTGATAGTAGCTCAGACCACTAGAGGGGAACAGTACCAGTATGTGTACAAACCATACAGGTTAGGTACAACTCTCCCCCCACCAAATTTTTAACAGCAGAGCAGTAAAATAATCCCTCATTACCAAATTACTCCAGTAATTTTAAATGTTTGCAATTTTTTTTTTTCATGATATGATTCCCAGGAAAGCAGCATTTTCTTCAGACAATAACAGGCCTTTATATTCCAGGATAATCTATTTCAAGACATAGTATGTTGGTACAGAAATTTATCCGAGTGCCAATTCATGATCTAAATCATATTTTCCGCATCTCTAATGGAGCTATACAGAACACCCTGTCTTCCATCACAGTGTTCTGCACAAAGGTACAAAATTCAAAAGTGGTGTAGAAAGGTTAACATTGACCTTTTGGCTCCTGAGCAATTAAAATCTCAACCCTATTGCTGCACAAATACAATACCTTACAGTTATTTATCTTGTGGTTTATTAACATTTAGATTCTGTAAAGAAACACTTGTGACAGCCACTGTACTTATCAAAAAAGACATCTACGTTGATTTTAATGTCAAATGCCAAAAATATCTGCATGTGTTTTCTTGAAGGCTATTAAAACAAAATATCACCTTTTTACCTAAGAAACAAACAGAAGTTTCATCTTGAACATTTGTATTTTTTAAAACTTTTAATTCCTGAAAATGGAAGCCTTAAATCAAACTGCCCTTCAGCCATTAGTAGCAGGAAAATAATAATAAATCTATGTGTTCTAAAACAAAGAGGGC
Organism: Ceryle rudis; assembly: GCA_033439905.1. Lineage (NCBI taxonomy): Eukaryota > Metazoa > Chordata > Aves > Coraciiformes > Cerylidae > Ceryle > Ceryle rudis. The sequence goes on along the minus strand of JAAGNO010003281.1, from coordinate 81,766 downwards.
AAGTTCAGCAAAACCTGAAACTATGAACATACGTAATAAATAATGGCTAGTACAGGTGAGATTCCTCTAACTTTAGACAGCTGCAGTGAAAATGTCTACACTTGATCTTTTCTCTGCTTAGCACCCTTCATTGCCAATGGAGAGAAGCAAATGCTTTTAGGACTCCATTAATTTACCATGCACTGGATATCTATTTTTGGTTGAGCTAAATCTCACTTTTCCCCCATAAACAAAGGAACTGCTAACTAATTTATGCTACCTAGTGCAACGGGACAAGCAGGCAGGCTTTTTCCCCTTCCTCTCATGGTTTCTGAGCAAATGAAAATTCCCAGTTGGTAGATCCTTCATATTAAAACACATTTCTCAAGGAAAATGAAGTCTGTACATATCGTACCCTAGCAAGTGCTTCCTCAATGGTGATCATCTTCTCTTTGACCATCATCATCAGCTGGATCCGTTCCTCATCACTCATTGTGATCTCACTGGCCACATACCCTACGTCCTCTCCTGCAGGAAAAAAAAAGGCACAGAGATACAGAGCAGGGTACATTGAAACTGGATTTTACCTAGAGCTCTAAAATCTGGTGACCACATGGATCAGGCTGGACAGAAACAGACCCTCCCCAGAGCAGGCTCATGGTAAGATTTCAAAGGACTGAATGATTTGGAAGTAACTGAGCAAGAAAAGGAAGTAAATTAGGGCTAGAAAACCAAGTCTACTTTGATACTCAAAGTAAGAAAGCATGACAAGGAGAAATAAAAAGTGATTGTTATCACACAGTTATTGACCCTGAAAGACAAGAACCAAATGAGAAATTGCCAGAAGTCCTGCACTCGGACCTGAGGAATGTTGGAGTCAGCTGCCAGAGCTGATGGGAAGCCTTTTCAAGAATGGAGTTCTGGGCCCTTGCAGCTCTCTGCTCTGGACTGGCCATGTCCCCCAGTCTGTCCAGGCTATTTAATCAGCCACTGAACAGGCACGTGGTGCTGGCTTTTTTGGGACTTTCAATTCCAGGACCTCTCTTTTTGGCATGTGCTTGGCATGCTATTATGGACAATTAGAACTTCCTTGAGAGTCAGGATGTTTAACTGAGAGTGTAAATGTGCCCTTTTTCAACCTTCTAAGCAGGCTCCTGTCATCTTTTGTAATCCATCTGAACACAGGCATAGTGACATGGAGGAGCACCTGTTTGCAACACAAGGATCTAACGGATACAGATGGGGAAACAGACTTGTGTGAACAGAAATACTTAAAGCAATGCAAAGCTGCATCTCTTGAAGAACTAGAGAAAGACACATGACTAAGTGGAATCAATCCCTACATTTGCACTAAATACCAGATGCCCTTTTACCACTCCTTATATTGTCTTCTACAATGAAAGGCTAGATTCTAAGACTGATTCTCACGAATCCCAGTCCATGGAGGTAAAAGAGAAAATCTGGAGGAAGGAAGACTCTCCCTTGGTTGAGGAGGATCAGGTTAGAGATCATTTAGGCAAGCTGGACACCCATAAATCCTTGGGCCCTGATGGGAGGCACCCACGAGTGCTGAGGGATGTGGCTGATGTTATTGATAAGTCACTCTCCATAATTTTTAAAAGGTCATGGAGAATGGGAGAGGTGCATGAGGATTGGAGAAAAACCAATGTCACTCCAGTCTTCAAGAAGGGCAAGAGGAAGGACACAGGAAATTACAGTCCAGTCAGTTTCATCTCCATCCCTGGAAAGGTGATGGAAAAGCTCATTCTGGATGTCATCTCTAAGTACATGGAGGAAAACAAGGTTTTCAGGAGTAGTCTACACAGAGTCACTAAGGCGATATCATGCTTGACCAATTTGATAGCCTTCTGTGATGCTGTGACTAGCTGTGCAGATGAGGGGAGAGCAGTGGATGTCATCTACCTTGATTTCAGCAAGGCTTTTGACACTGTCTCCCATACAATCCTCATAGGTAAGCTCAGGAAGTGTGTGTTAGTTGAGTGGGCAGTGAGGTGGGTTGAGAACTGGTATTGAACAGCAGAGCTCAGAGGGTTGTGATCAGTGGCACAGAGTCTAGATGAAGACCTGTAGGTTGTGGTGTTCCCCAGGGGTCAGTACTGGGTCCAGTCTCATTCAACATATTTATCAAAGACCCAGACGAAGGGACAAAGTGTACCCTCAGAAAGTTTGCTGATGATGCAAACCTGGGAGGAGTGGCTGACACACCAGAAGGTTGTGCTGCCATTCAACAAGGCCTAGACAGAACAAATAGTTGAGTGGAGAGGAACCTAATGAAGTTCAACAAGGGTAAGTGTAGGGTCCTGCACCTGGGGAGGAAGAACATCATGTACCAGTACAGGTTAGGGGTAGACCTGCTGGAAGGCAGTCCCATGGAGAGGGACCTTGGCATCCTGGTGGACAGTAAGTTATCCATGGAACAGCAATGTGCCCTTGTGGCCAAGAAGGCCAGTGGTATCCCAGGGTGCATAAAGAAGAGTGTGTCCCGCAGGTCAGTGGAGGTTCTCCTCCACCTCTACTCTGCACTAGTAAAACCACATCTGGAGTACTGTGTCCAGTTCTGGGCTCCCCAGTTCAAGAGAGAGACAGGGAAATACTGGAGAGAGTCCAATGGAGAGCTACAAAGATGATTAAGGGACTGGAACATCTCTCTTATGAGGAAAGG
>JAAGNO010003281.1:49154-79004 GCA_033439905.1 Ceryle rudis | reverse complement strand
GGGAAATACTGGAGAGAGTCCAATGGAGAGCTACAAAGATGATTAAGGGACTGGAACATCTCTCTTATGAGGAAAGGTTGAGATACCTGGGGCTGTTTAGCCTGGAAAAGAAAAGACTAAGTAGAGGTTTTATTAATGCATACAAATATCTGAAGGGTGGGTGTCAAGTAGAAGGGGCCAGTCTCTTCTCAGTGGTGCCCTGTGACAGGACGAGAGGTAATGGTAGCAAGGTGAAACACGGGAAGTTCCACCTCAACATGAGGAGAAAGTTCTTCATTGTGAGAATGACAGAGCACTGGAGCAGGCTGCCCAGTGGGGTTGTGGAGTCTCCTTCTCCAGAGACTTTCAAGACTCACCTGGATCTGTTCCTGTGTGGCCTGCCCTGGGTTTTCCTGCAGTGGCAGGGGGGTTGGACTCTATGAACTCCAGAGGTCGCTCCCAACACCTACCCTTCTATGATTCTGGGCTCCCCAGTTCAAGAGAGACAGGGAAATACTGGAAAGTGTCCAAAAGAGGACTACAAAGATGATTAGGGGGTTGGAGCATCTCTCTTAGGAGGAAAGACTGAGAGACCTGGTGACGTTTAGCCTGGAGAAGACCGAGAGGGGATTCTGTCAATGATTATAAATATCTAAAGGCTGAGTTTCAAGAGGATGGGGCCAGTCTCTTCTCAGTCGTGCCCAACAACAGGACAAGGGGCAACAGGCACAAACTAGAACACAGAAATTCCATGTGAACATAAGGAAAAACTTATTTATGGTGAGTGTGATGGAGCACTGGAACAGGCTGCCCAGAGAGGTTGTGGAGTCTCCTCTCTCTGGAGACCTTCAAAACCTACCTGAATGCAATCCTGTGCAACCTCCCCTGGGTGAACCATGCTTTAGCAGGGGGGCTGGACGAGATGATTTCCATAGGTCCCTCCCAACCCTTACCATTCTCTGATTCTGTGATTCAGGCCTAAAGCAAATAGGTCAAAGTAACCAAATACCAAAGAAAAGGGAAATATCTTTCTAATTAAAACAGGTCAGCATTTCTCTCATCAAGTTAAGATCAGAAAAAAAAAAAAGCATCTTGCTCATTTACAAATACTATTTATAAATACGTATTAACCACGTCAGTTTGTGCACGTGCCATCACTGACAGGTAAGGATGGAAGGCCTTCTGTCTTCCAGCCTCATGTCTGCAGTCTCACGGAGTATGACTCGTCTTTAAGCCCTGCCATGATGAACCAAACCTGCGACACTTCCAGATCTACATGCCACCAACTGCCATGTGGTTGCAAATTAATTTTACTCCTTTGTGATCCTGGCTCCTTCTATTTTATATGGATAGGTTGTGTGCTGTTAAAATTAAGATTTACCTTTTGAAGTCTGCCTCATTAGTCCTTTCTGGTTCTTTCGGAAGTTTTGCCAAAAAAACTTATTTTTCTTTTTCCAGTCTGCTTTCCCTAAAAGGAAAGTGAGGAGGGAGGATGAGGGGAAAGGGAAAAAGAATTTCAGAAAGAAACATTATTTAGTAAATGCTAGAGGAGCTTTCAAGCATTAAGTTGCATTTTCTAATTCAAAAACAAGAATAAAAAAAATCTCAAATGTTCTCTTTTTCTTGATTTATTCTGTACTAGAACTATGCTGATGTAGCTATTGCAGAGAAATGCACATTCTTTTATAATTATCAATGCTATAGAGGACTGAGATAAGCCAGTAACTTACATATTTTGAATTATAAACAGAAAATATTTTACATTCATTTTGATATCTTTTGAGTTGTTAATGTCAAGTTTGGAAGTGTTTTTGAAGCATTTTGTTGGTTTATTCTCTTTAACTGAACCACAATTATGCAGCTTAAGCCACAACTCAGATAAGTGATTTTCTAATATGCATGTGCACATCTATACAGAAAATAAATACTTCATATATATATATATATATATAAATTCACACACACAGGTACACACATGCACAAACATACATGCACGTTCTGCTGCTTGCTTGGCATGAGAAATTCTATGACACCATCAGCTACGTCTGCCTCTTGCTCCCTTTATGCCTTGACTGTACAAGCCCTGGTCTACATGACCATAAATATCAGATCTGCATATGGGTTGATGACCCTGAAGTAAATCACTTGTTCTGGAAAAAAAAATGAAAATAGCAGGATCTGGCTCAAGGTAGGGCATATCAATGTGTTCTGTTGAATTCTCCAGGGCACAGGCTATAGAGTTTATGCCATCTGCAAGAGAACATACCATGCTTGATCTGGCAGAAATGCTACCGATGAGCTACTTCATCCTTCTGCTTTTGAAAAATTCAAAGGAATACAGTTTATACTGTGCCACTGAGTTTCAGCATGTGACTATAATATTTTGGATCTCACCCTAGAAGACCTAGAAGTGTGTTTACCGACTCTCTGAAATGGGACTTATGTTTAGACTATGTGGAAATGTCCCTACAAAAACATTTAAAAGAAAGAAACAAAAAAAACTCCCAATTATTCTTTTCCTTTTCTTTTCTTCTTCAATGCACAAAATAAAATTTGTCCAGAATTGTATCAGCTCAGCTATGATAGCAATATGAACTAATTATAGTATATTAAAAAAAAAAAGTGTCAGACAATGGAAAACAAATACATATTTAAGAATGCAAAACATTTCAGAAAGAAAGGAAGAGCTTCTGGTGTGATGTAATAAAAACCCTACATTATTCACTGGTGTTAGTAATTTTCAGAATACAAAGGGATAGGATAGCACAGATCTAACTTGCAGACATTTGAAATTCAATACAAGAAGACAAAAGATGTGTATTTATCACATGACAATGCTGGTTGGTCAGTGTCAGTGATCGCTGAGATGCCCAGCATCTGACTTAAAGCTGCTGAGATTCACCCTTCCCACACACACAAATGCTGCCGGCTTCTGCCAGCGATATGTTTAGTCAGCTCTTCACATCACAGCACAAGTAAAACTCAAAACCTGTTTAAGAATTCCATAGGAGTATCAAATAAAGTGAAATATACTGACCTACAGAGCCTTCTTCCGAACTTGATTTATGAATGGAGAGCCTAGGACAAAAAAGAGAAATGGACTTATTGATGCAGGCTTCTCACATTTCATGGGAGCTGTCCGATTACAGCAAATTATAGTTTCTAAACAATATATCATGAACTGCTTTCTCTTCCCTTTTCTTCCCAACAGAGCAAGTTGGAAACAAAAACTGAATCCACCAATCTGACCACAGTAACTGAGTTCCCCTCTTAAACATGCCTTTTGTGACCAGCATAGAAAAATAGATACTGGTGGAAAGCTACGGTTAAGGCAAGTGAGTTTAGCAATCCCTCAGAAAAACACTTTTTCACGTACTTTCTCCCCTTTCATTTGTAAAACAATAATTTGGCTGGTTTAGAAACTGTAGCACTGGGATGCTGTATTTGTTTAGCAGTATAACAGTTTTCAGCCTATTTCGTTTTTATCTGAAAATGCTTTATAAATATGCACTCATTAAACTTTCAGAAGCAACTGTGTGGAAGAGAGTAGAGATTAAAAGACAAGGTGATGAAAGCTTGTACAGACCCTATGAAGTGCGACCACAGACGACTGGAGACTACAGCTTCTTTCTCCTAAGTCCCCTTCTGTGTGCTTTCCCACCAGTGTATACTCCCTCTCTCAAAAGCTAGCTGGAGAGACTTATTTTAACAGAACATGGACTTTACAAACAACCCACTAAAAGAGTAAGTAAATCTTTTGTTCTCAGTCTTTATGTTCATTGAACCAGTTTTCCATAATGAATTCCAACTCAGTGCCAACAGTTCATTGTGGGATCTCTGATGAGGCAACATCAGCCTCCCTCATTGCCTTTTTTCCCCCTGTCTGTATAAATGGAACTAATAGAAATGACCAGATCTTCTGATTTTCTTTGAAGCCTTCCTATGGGAATTGCTGCTTAACCACACTGCACCGAGCCAGTGAAGTGACTTCTGCCAGCTTAGATGGCTTAGCTGGAGGCTCCAAGTGCAAAGCATTACTGCACGGTCTCTGCTGAGAGCTCAGCCCCACAACATGACAATGTCCTATTGTGCGGTGGCTGTACTGCAGCCATGCAGAATGGAAACATGCATACCCCAGCCGACCAAGAAGACCTCAAGCTAAATCGTTCTTTGAATGAGGCCCTATAATAATACACGCATACTGTCCTCTTGGTGCTGTCCCCAGTGTTTGCACAGGCTCCTTGCATTTTCTCAGACCCCCCAGAAGAGGGCAACGAAGACTTTTTGATCAATTCAGTAAACCACTTGAAGGAAAATTTTAGTTCAAGCCAGTTCAGAGTTTAGAAGATGCATGCAATTACTGGCCAACGTTTTGTAAGCATGAAAAACATGCTGATCAATTTGCAAAGACATCATTAAATGGGAAATGAGACAGTATGAAGTTTCAGATTGATTTAGTAATTTAGCTAGACAAGGAGGGTTTGGCACGGCAAAGCTCTGAAATGTAACCGCCTTCAATCTCAGACTGATTAGAAATTTAATCCAGCACAAACTGCAAACTAATTGAAGCAACCAAATTTCAGATTTGTAGTGAACCAGGCAGGGGGAGACGTTTACTGTCTTCCTTGCTGATAAAGTTTACCCCTGAAGGGGAAAAGTTAATGATATAGGTGATACACAACTAAATGCTTAGTGTTTAAGAAGCCTGAATAAGAAATGCAGGAGAAAGATTCAAACCCCAGATTTTCTGGGTAAAAACTCTGGAACAGCCAGTGTCAGAATTTAAATACTTTCAACAGGGCCAGGATTTCTCATCCAGATACTTAAAAGTAAAGTTGTCAGCAAGCATTTTTCTAAATACAGGTAAATTAGATAAAAAGTATGTGGATTTGTGTATGGAGACAATCAAGTAAAAGAAAGCCAAGTTCTGTTGGAACTGACAGAATTAATCCACTAAATGTTTTGCACCCCAGTGCAGACCTCACCCAATTAGTCTATTTATCATAAATGAATTTAGCATTCATGAAATGCCGTCCAAGTCACCATCCCTGGAAAATGAAATCTGTTAATGATCAGAACTCTGCCTCAGTAGTAAAATCAGCCTTAAAGTAGAGAGGCAGTCTCTTGTGCTCTTCGCCTTCCAAATCCATTTTAAACCTTTTCTTCTCTTGCACATTTGCCAACAACCATGCAAGTATGTAGGAGGTGTAGTGGCAATGTTTGTGATGTGGACATCTGTTCACTGGGAATTAATCTGAGGCCACCAACTCTCGCACACTGGCCTCCAAAGGGGAAGAGCAGTAGCAGCAAACTTATGATGCATCTGAGCTAGAGGGTGTGAGAAGAAGAGCAGGATCCATAGCAAGCAGATCACCTTCTCATTTATAACTGATTTAAGACCTATGCTGAGTTTCATCAGCGGATGCAAATTCCAGTTATGGTTTCATGCATTCCCTAAAGAGGAAATGTTCCATGCCTGGACTGACCTTGAAAATGCTAACAGCTGGTCTAAAGAGATGGAAATACCAACAAAACTTACCACAGAGAGCCTGATAAGGCACTTGGTTTTTAGTTCCACCAGACAACTCTGACACTTAAAAATCCTCAGTGAAATCAATCAAGTGGTTTAGTTCCTAGATGTCTGGTGAAAAATACAGTGACTCAGAGGTAATTTGGTATGTTTGATTTGCCAATTACACTCCCTTACTCTGTTAAATCTGCAGATCCTCTGTGAACGTGCACTGAAAGTGATTTGTGTTCTTCCATTCATAGACTGGTAACTTGTACCGAAAGTTAATGATGCGGTGACATTTGGCAGAAGTTTCAGCCCTGTGTGTCTGAAAGGGAGCCAAATGCCATTACTCCACTGTGGAGGCCTTCATTTTTGTTGCGGTGTGATGTACAACATCATTAGCAATCTTTCACATGAAATGTTCTCTGTCACAGCATATAGCAGAAGAAATGTATGGGTATATGTTTAGACAAGAAGGAAGAAAACAAGATTTATGATCAGAGGGAAGGAGTACTTTCTTATCAGCCAATGATTTCTGGAAGCAAGCTGCAGAAGGGGCCCAAACTTTAATCCATTAATTTCACAAATTCAAAACCATCTCTAGGCTGCTACTTTGGGCATCTTGGAGCCAAACTGCTGAAATAAACAAATGAGAGGAAAAAAAAAGCACAGTATATAATCTAAAAATGAAGCTACTTTTGGGAGTAACCAAATGCTACTGCCTTAGAGAGATGATGGGTTTCAGCAGAGTTTAGTAAATTACATCTGACCACGCGGTGCTCAGTGACACAAAATCTGGTAGCAACAGCTAGAGTGGTTCCTCAAGAAAGAGGAATTCAAACCCAAAATGGTAAAGAGAAAAGCTGTTACAATAGTCAGGGAACTGGATAGCTTATGAGAGAAAGCTAGAAAAGCTTTGCCTGTTCAGTCTGTCAAAATCTAAAGCTGCAAGAAGATTAATTTAAGGCCTATTAATAAATCAGGCACAGGAACAAGTAGACATAAGCTGGAAAAAAAAGACAAAAAGAGGAGTTAACTTTTCCTAACTATTTGGAAAGAATTCCAACAGTAGGTGGAGAAAGGGAGGACAGCTTTAAAAACTAACTGCTTTTAAGAGGGTGCTTGAAAGTTAAGAGAACCAACCAGATGAGACATCTTTGTCAACAAAGATCTGGAAGTGAGGACTGCCTCTGGAGGGCACTTCTGGTTCTTCTTTTGCAGCCTGTGGGTTTTGTATGAACAATGACAAAGCCAGGCATCCAAAACAGTCTCTGAATCTATCTTTCCATAGAAGTGCTGCAGTCAGGATGATCTTGCTATATCTAAGCAATCCCTCCCTTTTATAAATTAACCCTTGAATCCTGGAGGTGGGCTCCAAAACTTGGAGCACAAGGAAGAACCGACACACACATATGCATCACAAGCCAACTGAGATTGTATCTGGTTATTAAGATGATTTAAACTAGGTTGCATCAAGCTACTAGGGAACAGCTTTCCCTGTTAACTCTGGACTGCCAGGGCTTATCTTGCATACAGAGCGGTTGATCTTACAAGAGACACAGTCATACGTGCCCTGAGATGTGAATGTGCTGGTACACTGCAGAACTGGGAGAGGAAACAAATGACACCATGTGCTGCTTCCATGAATACGCCTGTTGATTTTTGAAAGCTCATCATTCTCGAAACAGAACAAACATAGGAACTGAGAATGACAAGATTTCTGATGGGTTTTTGTTTCAACACTAAGTATTTTAATGCAGATGTGCTTTAACACATGGCCACATCTCATTTATGGACCATAAAATCCACAGGTGCATAGCACCATCTGATAATGAAACCACCACTGTTATAATCTTCAATAAACTGATAGTGGCCCTCATATTCCTTTCCAAAGACTATTTATAGCCCATTGAGGGAAATGCTTTGGGTGGGATTTTCAATCTACAACTATTATGCTCATTCGTAGCAGTGAATAAACATGCAAAAGCCCACACTGGCTCTGCTGCAAAGCCGTTTGGTTATCCGTGTGCATTAGAAATGGCCCAGTCACATAATTAGTATGAAAAATTGACAGACTTGTAACTGCTCCTGACGGAATACAAGGTAATTTATCTAACCGGAGTTGGCACAGGGAAGAAAACAGGCCTTTGGTATTTTTATCAAATTTGCATGAACCTGAAGAGAAAGCAGGCCTGCAAGGTTCTGACCTTGCTGGCACCAGTGTGAGAAAGGGACGGAAAGCAAAGATGTTTCATTCAATTATCTTCTCATTAGGTTTCCATAGCAATGGCTCTTTAAGCAGGTCAAAACTTCCTCAGTGGAAACAAACGCTGAGCTGCTTGTGGGCAGTGCATGCATATGCGTATTTTCTTCAATCACCAGCAAGGAAGCCACCATCTTGGTCCCATGGGCTCCATCCAGTGACTAACAGCAGGCAGATGGGGCTACATCACAAATGTAATAACCGACCAGTTGGTCCCAGCCAGGAGGCAGATAATCGCCAGCTAAAAACCTCTTTGACAGCAAAGAGAAGGGCCCATCATACAGCACGCAATGCACCCGTTCTGGTTGCATTGCTTACTATGTGCCATGTCAACTAGCTGAGACAAGTCAGGCTTTCTCATGAAAGGCGCCCTTCATGCTTCCTCGTACAAAATTACCAGGCTTGAAATCTTCTTCCAGCTGCTCAAAGGCACACTGGTTTTCCTCCTCACGTGTCCCGGGTGGCGTTTGGCTGGCCTCTCACTCCTATTGTGCGGGTTATTGTGGGAGTTTCCTGCCCTACTTCTCTTGAGGACGCTGTTTAAAGGCAGCATGAATAATTTGGCTTTGACTAAATCAGGCCTCGAACAAGTGAAAACAGGGTCATACACATTCAGTGATTCTTTTTGATTCCTGCAAGCACAGGGTATTAAAAAACCCATATCTTAAACGTAGACATCTCAAGTACAGCAAGCTCTTATTTCTTTTTGATTCCAATATTCTTTTCCATTTTTAAATTATGCAGAAGTAACAATTTATTCTGTTAGTAATTTAGTGCAGCCTTTAGCATCCTCCATTTGGGGGATTTGCTTGATTTCTACTTTGTTCTTCTCAGTTTCTGCCCTCTCTCTGCCTCATGTCCCCTGTCAACATCCTCCTATTTCTTTGCAGATCAGTTTACGAATACCTGCCAAAATTAATTTGGGCACCTTGAGAAGTTGCCAGAATGAAACACAATAGAATTTAAGCCCCCCATCCTTGACCTGGAGGAATGATTTAATAACCTCCTTCATTCAAAACCTGACCAGCATTTTGGATGCTGCAGGGGAAGAGGATTATGAAATCTAGTGTTAAAAATTGTTGGTGAGGGCCAGTCGATTAGTGTATCAAAATGGGCAGAATTGAGGCTTGCATGAATCCTTTTGCAAAACAAAAGCTGTTTTTTAAAGAGAGTGCTGTTTTCACTGAAAACCACTGTTCAAGACGGGACACTGCACTGCAGGTATGCTCCTAGCCTTAGGCTTATTTGGAATTCAAGTTTATACCACAGGACAGACGCTGGCTTTCCTATGGCACATCTATTCCAGAAAATCCTTACAGATTCATTCTCCTGCAGAGACAACAGCACGCAGATAGTAACCACTTGTGTTGTCACCTCATTGGTTGCCTACTAATAACTTCAGAGAAAGTCATAAGGCCCAAGCAGGCTACAACAACTCCTCCGACATTCCCAACAAGCCATCAAGAGACCCAGCCAAACTGTGTGAACTCCATCTAAAGAGCTCAGTTTAAAATGTACGTCCTGCACACAGAGAGAGGATGACAAAGACATTCGCTCTCAGGAGCAGCTGAAGCAGGGAGTTGAGGGCACAGCTGCCAGAAGGAGCAGCTCTCCCACACCAGGAGAATGCAAAGCCCCAAGCAATGCTGCCTTGTACTGCCTGCACACACATGTGCATGCTTTTCTCCAGAACCTTCTGCTCCACAAGTCGGTTTCTGCTTAGTTCCCTGAGCAGAGTCTAAGATTTAGGTCCTGAGGATCACAGGGTTGAGAATGTTTAAACTGTACTGTGCCACAGGCTGAGGAGTACAGCAGGATGAATTGTGGTGCTAGTATGAAGTATGACCACTTACTTGGTCAGGAGTGTGCTTGAGTGGTACAGTTAAGGAACAGCAGGTGATTCAAGTAAGAGGTGACAATTTATAGCACCCATTGCCACAGGAAGGTGGGAATGCCAGTGAAACATCAGCCACATCTGTTACCTCATGCATTGTGTTTGTCCTTCCTTTCTCTAGCAGCTGCAAAGAAAGAAATGAGTATATAGGAGTGACTGTACCTCATGCTATCTCTATGCAGTGCTCTTGGGTCTCTCACCCACTTCCTTCTCTTTCCTGGCACTTCTCTGATACACCACATTTGAAACTTGCCTAGAGGCCTCTGAAGCAAACAGTGACAGAAAACAGATCTATTTCCCAAGGGGGAAAACACACAACTTCCCTCTGCAATGTCCCCAGTACTTCTAAAAACAGGATGAGAGTCAGGATGCAGAAGCCTGAGTTCAGGGGATGGGGTTTAACCTGGATTTCCTGGCAAACATGCAGAGCTCATCAGTCTGTCATGTAGACTTGAATGCTCAAAAATGGGAACAGGCTAAAAGTTGGATTACATTGTTTTAAATGCTCTGTTTACAATTATGAGAAAACCCCATTCAATCCCTTGCCTGAGTAAACATCCTTGGGGTGTTGCCATCACTTGGAAATAATAGGGATTGTATATACAATACATCCCCAGATGAACATGGTATGGGGACAAAGAAGCAATCGTAACTGCTAAGAACACATTTACTGCAGATTTATTACATTGATGATTCTTCTAGCAAAAGCAGAAGTCGGTGTGTCTGTATAGGAGCACCTGCAATTCTGGGGGGATTTTTGCTTAAAATGAGTAATAGCACTGTTAAAGATGCTGTTGCCACTCTGCTGAAGGCACACCGAGAATCTGCAAAGTTACACTGGCACCGCAACTGACAGCAGGACCACAGTTTAAAAGATGGGAATCTTGGAATGGGCAAAGGGAAATGAAACCTATTATTAAGAGAGGAAAGCTACAAACGTCTCATTACAGAATCACAGAATTGTTGGAGTTGGAAGGGACCTCTAGAGATCATCTAGTCTAACCATCCCACCAAAGCAGGTTTGCCTGGAGCACATTACACAGGAATACATCCAGGCAGGAATACATCCAGAGAAGGAGACTCCACAACCTCCCCATAAGCAGCCTGTTCCAGTGCTCCATCACCCTCACAGCAGAGTAATTATGTCATTGAGGCAAGGTCGACATGAAGACATAATTGTTGTTAACCTCATTGCCAGTAAAATGCTCACTGATATTGCATTCATTCTTGAGATCTGTGTTTAATTTATATAAAAATTGTATTACTGTTGTTGCTCACTTGTGCCAGGTCTGAGTTATAACCAAAATTTTTTTGGAGTATTTGTCAGGAACTTGGGAAGTATAATTATAAGCCAAATCGGACTATCAAGTCTTGAAAGAAGAAAAATCTTAAGGGCCATTAAATATTAAACTGACTCTCCCAACCCTTAAAATGTCATCACAGGTATCACAGGGTGTCAGGGTTGGAAGGGACCTTGGAGACCTTTGAGTCTAACCCCCCTGCCAGAGCAGGTTCATATCATCTAGCACAGGTCAGAAAGGAACGCATCCAGGCGGGTTTTGAAAATCTCCAGAGAAGGAGACTCTACAACCTCTCTGGGAAGCCCGTTCCAGTGCTCTGTGACCCTTACAGTAAAGAAGTTCCTCCTCATGTTAAGGTGGAACCTCTTGTGCTCCAGCTTACATCCATTACATGCTTTGCATTATTTGCTGAATATTACATGACTCAGAAGCCTGACCAACTGTTTCAATTTACAGAAGTAACTTCAGTATGGCCAAAAAATCAGAGCAATTGTGAGGAAAAGCTTAAACAAACAAGATTTTGTTTTCTGTTGTTTACAGATACCTTCTTAGGCCACATCAGGACCCTTGCTGTTATTCACATAAATTTCAGAAGCCTTGCTACAGCAAAGACTTTTCTCTCTTTGTCAGAATCAATCAAATGAAAACCAGCTTTGGGAGGGCATTTATAATGCATAAAGCAAGTTCATATGTGCAGTCTTTTCTGTAGCTTCATCTAATTAACAGAAACAGTGTTGTCATCAACAGAGGAGGATAATATTGCCCCAGATGCCTTCTGGAGGGACTATGACGAAGTGACAGGCAACTTTGCCTCCAGGCTCATTTAAACCCTTTTGCCTCCCTCTAGGGACTAAGGCTGCTCTTCTGTGTTACAGTTCCAGAGAGACAGGGAAATACTGGAGAGAGTCCAATGGAGAGCTACAAGGATGATTAAGGGACTGGAACATCTCTCTTTTGAGGAAAGGCTGAGATACCTGGGGCCATTTAGCCTGAAAAAGAGAAGACTGAGATGAGATCTTATTCATGTTTACAAATATCTGAAGGGTGGGTGTCAAGTACAAGGGGCCAGTCTCTTTTCAGTGGTTCCCTGTGATAGGACGAGAGGTAATGGTAACAAGGTGAAACACAAGGAGTTCCACCTCAACATGAGGAGAAACTTCTTCCCTGTGAGACCGACAGAGCACTGGAACAGGCTGCTCAGAGAGGTTATGGAGTCTCCTTCTCTAGAGGCTTGCAAGACCCACCTGGATATGCTCCTGCGTGGCCTGCCCTGGGTGATCCTGCTCTGGCAGGGGGGTTGGACTCGATGAACTCCAGAGGTCCCTTCCAACCACTACCATTCTATGATTCCACAGCACACTACCCACTGGAGAGATACCTGTTGAGCACCTTGCTTGACTGCAGGCACTGACTTACTTCACGCTGCCTTTGAACAGACTGGACAGCAGTTAGTAAGGCTCAAGGCAAGACTGAACATATGCTGCTTGTCCACACAAATATGATATTTTCCTACCATGGAGCACCAAGGCTAATCTGTTTTCAGTGCAGTGCACAGTGGAGCCTGACAGGCTCTCTCTTCAGTTGGGCACCACAGAAAAGGAAAACCAAACCAGGTTAAAACAAACATAGCTTCTTCCAGACTCCCTCAAAGCCTCTTTCTGTCTAGAATCTCTCAACTCTGGCAAGTAAAACAACCATCCAGGTGTGTTATTTTAAAACTTTAGACCTTGGTGGAGGTAAGCTGCAGGGTGTGCAGGCAGCAGTGCTGAGTAAGGGAACTGCTGACAGTGACTACATTCCAGCCGGCTGCTTGCTCTCTCCTCCCTATCCCAGCAGAGGTTTTCCCTCAGGACTGCCTTTACTTTCTGAAGTGACCTGCTCAGAACACCAGACAGAAACAACTTGTGTCATCTTATACCCTGCGAAAACATTTGCATATTCAGTCTGTAGAAACATATTTTTTCTTGGGCAACACTTACTTGATTTTCCAGCTTCTGAAAATCTGGATGGCTATTTTGGGACAAATCTTTCCTTTTGCCCCACAGATCTCTTTGTGAATACGAGAAAACAATGCAGATCTGCATAGAGTTTCAGGTTTGGCAAACCGGAATCTTCTCACAACAAATGACGTTTTGTTAAAAGTTTACGCCAGGTATTTCATACAGTATGTGGGGGTCACAAAGGCAGTGTCCCCGAAGGACAAGCATTTCTGTCTCATAGCATGACCACACAGCAAATTCAGACAAAAGCCATAAATTAAACACTGAACCCAACAAAATCCTCTAGGGCCAACATGCCGTCCTCCCCCCAAAAATATGAAATTCAACATATTAGTAGTAATTACAGATGTATCAGATGGACTTGAAGTGGTCACTTTCCTGCAGATCAATTTTATAAACTCTGACTTCATGGAAGAGGCATTTTTGAGACAATTTAGCATTCCAAGCTGAAGGAATGAAACCAGCATTGATATGGCAGGCTGTCACTAATAGGCACAGGCCTGTATAATTTCAGTTTTGAATAATTTGTTTGGTATTGAGTAGACATCATTTATTTTTTTCACCACCTTGCCCAATCAGCAGGCATCGCTTTGCCTTGTTTCTTATCATGCAAATATTTGACACAACTTGCTCTGATCAGGTTGATCACATATACCCCTCAACTTAGACTTATCCTCAAACAGGACACTTCCATTCTTGAAAGGTCCACAAAAATCTTAGGTTGCTTCTTTTTGAACTAAGATAACAAGGTTAACTTCCTTTCACTGAGGTAAATGGTCTCTCAGAATAGATTCACTTACAAGGTGGTTTTGTAGATACTGTCTTCTCACTCAGTTATTTGTGATACAACACCTACAAAGAGACACAATTTAGGAAGCTGCCTAGAGCTTGTAAGAGGAGTTTATTTCCAGTTTGGTTCTGTCCCCCTGCAAGATCTTTATCTTAGTGTCTGAGGTGAGATGATGATATTTACCCATGGGGCAAGTGTTTTGAGACTGAGAGGTATTATGATTACAGGATAACCTTGGAGACTTCCCAGATTACAGTTCTCATAATGTTCGCATCCACTTGGCACTTCTGGTTTCATTATAGTGTTAGACAGGGAGGTATTCGTGAAGAAAACCTATCTGCGTTTAAATAACTGAAACATCACTTTTAAACCCTAAGCCTTCTAGGCTTTCTCTGTTAAGTAGCATGTAACACGGGGGCAGTGATAGTCATCTTACCTGTCTTAAGCTGTTTTGAAAATAAGCATCTACCTCAAGCAAATCATCACTGCTTTCTCTCCGAGTGATGAAGAGAGACAAGACACATCTAAAAGATAACTTACTGCTTTCCAAGATCTTTAGCATGAACCAGCTATCATATGATCCCACAGGAAGCCCCTAAGCAGCTGTTCCCTACTGTACAATTGACTTCTATGTGGCTGGTGCTCAGGCAAGTCCCATACCCTGCATTCACCACAGCTCCCTCTGGGACTGAAACTCCCTCTACTGAACTAGCAAGAGCAAGGGCAGCAAATTCTTCCAACCTTCCTATTACTATCCAGTGTTGAATCACTAGAAGATATTTAAATGTGGGATTGTAAAACCTTACAAAAAGACATCCTATCACATCTGGATTTCACATACTTCCTCTGAATCAGTCCAGCTGGCACTACCCCACGACATGCAGGCAATCGGAAATACAGTGTCAGTTGTCTTCATGCACTGCTGCACGTTACCCTTACAAGTCAGGATCCAAGATCTCGGGATCAAAGGAAGAAGGCGCGGAAAACATGCACACACATTGCAGCAGGAGGTGACAGTAAACAGAAACCCTCTCAGTCCTCACAGGGAGGTTTCTATTAAGTACTGCTAAAATTAAAGCTCCTTTTAACTTCGTTTTAAATACTTCATTCCCTTGGCACCTTCTTCAAAAGTGCAGTTACAAACCCAGGAGCGCACAGGAAAAGGAAAGTAATTCAAGTCTGTAAGTCTCCCTTCTCTTTGCATATCTCTTTTTGCCTGCATTTAGGTCTAGTCACAGAAAGTTATTTTTCAAGTAGGTTTAATTTTCAGAGAATGTGAAATCAGTGATGTTCCTCAAAAATAACTACCAGTTGTCTTGGTGTATACACACCCCAAGTTCTCACAGAGGGGAGAAAAGATAACCCTCCCTTACTGTAAAAACCAAAATAATAAAAGGCCAAAACAGAACAAAAGAAGAAGCAGGCTCCAAAATGGTATTCATTCAGAGCAGCTGGATCTAAAATCTTGAAACACCAATATGATCTAAGACTAATTTACTCCAAGGGAAAAGAAAATGTACCAAATCCCCCCCCTTCCAAACTTTCACTCACTTTCTTTCAGTGTCAGGTGTTGTCACGGTGCTGCTGAGACCAAGTGACTCCTGCAAGGGAAGAAGATATGTAACTGAGAACAGACACCAGAGCAGCCTTTCCCCAATTTATGCAGAATATCAAATTCAAGAACAAACAAATATGGATGATCAAAATCCAAGTGCTTACCTCAATCTGGGATCGCAGCTGTAGAGATGTCGGACTGGCATCAGCTTTCTCCTAAAACAGAACAAAGGTCAGGTTAATGAAATATCCAAACACAGGAAAGAAGAAATCTGAAGAAGAGAAAAAGTGAAGAAACAATAGGGTTAAAGAATTGAGGACTATCTCAAAACCATTCAAATGGGAAACATTAACCTCTCCAGAATGAACCACTTTCCGGATAAAATTTCAAATACTCCAGTAAAACAGCTGTTTCCATCCTTATCAGTGGACAATACAGAAGATAGCGCCAGACAGAAATGATTCAAAACAAAATAGAAAAAGAAATGTCTTATTTTCTACATCATCACACAATCTGTTAGATAAGTTCAAGTGCAATTTCCCTAAATTTACCTTCAGGAAGAAAATATAATGAAAATCTGGCATTAAAAGAGCATTCTCTGAGCTAAAAGTACCAAGAGGATTCCAATACATTTCGGCAAAGCCAGTTTATCACACAGAAATTTGTCAACAAGACACGAGTTCAAATCACCATCCTTCAAACATCTAGGATATAACCACCTACTCCAGAACTCGGTCATCCAAACACCCTTTGCAGTCAGTGGAGAGAGACAGCAACTCTTAGAGAACAGCTCACCAGATGGGTTTCAGCTGCCTCAAGCTAGATGAGGCAAGTCCAACTGGTGGTATCTAAAACAAGATTGCAAGCCAGCTGCCTAAAAGGCACATGCCATTAACAAGGAATCTACCTGAGGTCAGTAGGAAAGCTCCAATTAAAACGGAGGAAGAAATTACAGTTGTCAGTACTGAGAACTACACTTTGCTGGTTGATCTGTGTGTGAAACCATTGGGGAACATACTTATGGTTATTTTATTCTCATCCAGTCCCACCCTTAGTGAAGTTATTGCAAAGTGAGCACTGGAACTGAAAAGCCATCATATGTGAGTAAGCAACCACAGTAGTATACACACTCAAAAACAAAATAAAAAGAAATGAATGTGGATTTATTTCTCAATACTGGAGGTCTTTTTGTTTACACATTCCTTAGCCTACATGTAAATCTCCTACCTCTGTGAAATTGAACTTCCTATGCCCTTATTTTTTTCTTTTTACTGAAAGGATGACAGAACATTCTTAAGATTTAATACAAAACAAGAAAATCAGACACGATTTTCTGGAAATGCAGATTTTTAATACTAAGCAGGAAATCACCACTGACTGCCATGAAGTGGTCTTGGATTAGCCCACCCAGAAAGTCTGCAAAATCTAGAGTATAGAGGAGCCTACTGTGCTCTCAACATGACTGAGTCAGGTTGCACTGCTGGCCATTGCAGCTAGGAGGGCACAGGATGGCTCATGGCCATGTGCTTGCTAGTAAACCAGGCTGACACAGGGTCATTGCACAACTGGGGAATTTTGCCTGACCATGCGTGGTCTGCATATCTGCTTTTGCTGATTTTCTAGAACAAAAAGGGAAATTACATCCTTGAGTAGAACTAGGCATGAGAAGGTGACCATGTTCACTTACTCACAGATCCAGCAGGACTCCTCTAGTCAAGCAGAAGCTGGACTGAGCCCAGGGAAATTCCACAGATGTTCACAGATCAGGAAAGTGTAATTAGCTATTTGGCACCAGGTACCCCTTTCTTTCTCGATTAGCTCTGTCAAAATGGAGTCTGAGTAAGTTTTGGAACTGGAAAAGACTGCAGGCACATCACTGCAAACCCTCCTCAGGCACTCTCCCACCTCTGCCTAGAAGTCCACAAAGAGGGAGTGAAAGACAAAACCCATGGTACAAACACTTTCCATTCATGAGCACCTCATTTGTCCACACACTGCTGCACAGATGTAAATATCAGCTATCCCATCTTAAATTTTCTGTGTGCCACTCTGGAGAAACTACTATCCCAAACATGCCTTTAGACACCAATTTAATGATGATTTATTTGTTGCTTTAAAAAGCCACCTGCTGCAAGTGTGGATTTTCTTTGTTTGGGGTGGGGTTTGTGGGGTTTTTTGGTTTTGTTTGTTTGTGCTATTTTATTTTTGTGCCCTTTTTTTTTGTTTATTTTGGGTTGGTTTTTTTTTTTTTAATATGTTCTTTTTTGTAAACTTTCATTTAAAAAATGCTGTCTAGGTTCCCAAGGCTTTTTAGAAACATTTTGCTTGAGCAGTTGCTCATAAAGTTGCAGCCTGAGATTGCAGTTGGATGGAAAGTTACTACTTTCAGCCTAAAACTACTCAGCTGAACAGTCAGCTGCATCCCATATAACAAAATCTGAAAAAAAGCTGACCGTATTTGCTTTCTTCTTTCCTATCTACTGTCAAGGCCACAGTATTAGAACAGGAGCAGTTTTTATAGGATGAAGAGGACTGTGAAGGACAGAAGACAGGGCAACTCTCCTCTCCTTCCTCTAAAGCTCTACTTTGCAATGCTGGAATGCAAAACACCTGATAGTCCTGTATTGTCGTGATTAATATTCCTAGCTGCCTTTCCAGCAGAATGGTATTTTTCCTGTTGGTATTTAGACAAGGAACCAAAGGAAAATACTACGCTCGACTGAACTTCTGGCATTCAGATCACAGAACTTTTATCAGCCCCAAGCAATTCTATTTATTTAGGTTAAAATCCATTAAACCTCACATTAAATTTGACAGGTTGTGTTGACTTTAGTCCAGGAAGATCAGGACCTTTTTTATATCAAGGGCTAATTCTAGAAGCTTGAGGAAACGTTGGCATGCTCTCAAGCATGCTATTAACATCTTTTTAAAAAAATATTTTCAAAGATTAGTTTCATGAAAGTACATCTTTCACCCAAGAACCAAACCTTAAACATGAAACAGCAGAGAATTTGGGTTCATGGAAACAGCGGCTGCAGTAACAGACATCCCTAGCCTGCACTTCCAGGACTCTGGTCTAGACAAAACAGATGGTGGAGGTGCAAGATGTATTTTCTGTCCTAGCAGCCTCCTGCCCGGTAAGTGCCCTCCATATGTGCCCATAAATCTTGCCTGAGGTGTACCAGATAGTCACACCACCTACATACTATGTAGTGTTGGTGCAAACACCCCAATGATCTGAGAAAGTATCCAGCCAAGGGCAGACTTCTTAAGCTATGTGATTAAATCGAGCATTTCCCCAAAGTGTCTGATCTACTTCCATGGTTTCCAGATTTGAGGGGCCCTGCCTAAGTCACCCATCCTGTACCCAGACACTGCCAGTGCATATGGCATATGTCCAATACACTGCTAAATCACAGCAACTAAGATTCTAAAGAAATTGAGATATTCATAAATTGTATCCAACTCCCAGGAACACATAAGATGGAGGGCAAATGGTGGCTTAGCACCAGCTTGTCCAGCTCCCCTTGAGGTCCAAGGTTAATGCAGCACAGAATTTCAAATACTGACAATAAAGCCAGAGAGAGCTGTTAAAAATTAATGCTGCTTAATGTCCTGTAGAGTTAAGCCCACTGAATTTAAACTAGGGTTCCTCCATCAAGCCACCTACAGCCCACTTAAAAATAGTCTCAGCTTGCAGAAACATTTTGTTCTCCCAATTTAAAGCCATATTCTTAGCAGTCCTATTTCCTTCCTGTCTCCTCCTTCACCCAAAGCCAATGCCATCAAGAGGATGGCTGCAGGACACGGTCCCAATGTCCTGGCTGAAGCTGTGATCTGGCAGCTAGAGGAAGGGAAGGTCTGCAGGTGTCGTGCTGCCCAGGGACTGCCTGGTATCACCAGCCCTTCTGCACTGTGGGCGCTGCAGAAAGTGACTATGGATCCCAACTGATAAAGCCTAGGAGCACTGGTGCAGAAGTGCAAATCGGCCAAGAGGCTTTTTACAAATCTCTCATTTTGAAAGAAAGTGCATGTCATAAGATTAACGAGAGGATTTCTGGGTTATGCTTCAAGCATTAAGCTGACCACCTCAGGGGTCAAGAAAGGCTTCCTTCACAGGTAGCTTTTTCTGTTTACCTTGTATATTGTGTGATTGATAAGATCATTTGGATACATTTTCTTTTCAAATTATTGCAGGCTTTCAAATATTGCAGTTTGGGGTTTATATACTACATTCCTTGTAAAAATCTTGAAAACCATTTTACAATCATTTATGAGCTATGCCTGAAAAACACATATCCAGGAAGGAGCTGGAAACCCATTTCCTGACTGGAATGGAAAGTTCTGAATTCATGAGGGACTTTTCCTCCCGATCACTTCAGTTCAGTTGTCATGTATGCAACATAACAGATAAGGAACATCTCTGCCTATCTGAAGGTGTTGCTGTTCTGCTCCTGAAATCCACAAGCACGGTACAGAAGGAAACCTGGTTACCCAGGGTAAGGCTCACATCACATGTTCTAGTGGGAATGTGCATATTTTAATTACCCAAATATTAACCTTCATCTGTGCTCCACACCACAACTTAGTTTAGGAAATTATATTAATTGAATGGTTCCCTTCTAATTAGAAATTCATGAACCTCTTCACAGTTTCTGCCACAGGAGCTGTATCCATTTGAATTATAAATTTAAACACTTCTCCGCAGATCCCAAAGCAGGATTAATCTCACTGTGCAGACAGCAACTGTGCAAAGTGAGACCCAGATGAGTGCTTGGAAAATTCAGTGACATAACCACTGGGAAAGGAGATGGCTAAAATACTCATAAATTCATAAATAATTTTTTGAAACCATTTCAGCAGGTGTAAATAAGGCATCTACAACAGAAAACTCCTGAGAGAAAATCCTACTAGTCTCTTCTCCCAGACGTTTTTCCTGTTTGCTCTGAACACACACTGCATATTCTAATCTAGCTTCTGAAATGATTAAACAAAGCTACATCTGAAAGATAGCCAGAGCACCAAAGGTCTCTATGAGTTTGTTTTACTTTCAAAGCAATTGTTCTGCCTGGTGTCCTCTACCACACATCATATTTCAGCTTCTGCAGAGGTGCTGGAGAAAATGAAGGGATGCCCATGTGCAGAGACAGTGCAGGTAGGCGGATGTGTAGTAGAAATTACCTACAAGTCACTAGCTATGGGTCACAGGTCAGAATAAAGAAATAAAAAAAGACCTATCCCCGTGGCAACCGCCTCAGCAAGGGTTTGAGGGAATTAAGCAGCTCAGTGAGTTTCCAGTGGTACAGATTAGTAAAAGTCTCTTTTTAAGTCTCAAACTGCAACCTCTGGACCATCCCCATAGCTGTTTCAGTGAAGACTGAAGGCTTTCTGCCCCATTACTCTTGCACATTAGAGCCTGAGTTGACATATGTTAAATGGTAACATCCAGCAGCAGCAAAACTCTGGATCAAGGAAATGAGCTATGTGGGAGGAATGGTTAAAAAAAAAAAGAAGTGACTTGAAACAATAAATTCATCTACACATGAAATAACAGCCCAAGTGTCTCAGTGCCTTGTAGAGCACTGCAGACACAGGTAAACACTTAGCTTAACTACTGATGAAATGCATCTTCAGAGAGAACACGCTGCTACAGCACTCGCATATCTGCTTTTAGTATTAGGTAGGGAAGAAAAAAATCACACCTCTCAGCTTGACGCAAATGCTGGAATCTATCGAACGTAACACATCACAGAGGGAGGTGTTTGACACTCTCCCTTCTGCCAGCAATAAAAACAGAAGGGGTTTTTTGTCTATCTCAAACACATTACATTCAACACCAAGGCTGGAAGCCACAGGGGCTGAAAAACATTCCACAATGATTTTGAAAAACATAATTCATTAGCAATTACAAAGAAACTGCAGCTTTTGTAAAGCCCTGTAACAATAAAAAGTGAGGCAGTGCTAACTTATAAATCTGCTTGTAATAAACAGACGCTGAATCCATTGAAATTACAGCTCAAAGACAAAAAGCCGACAGCAACGGGCTTCAGAGAAAGGAAAAATCAATACACAAACACAGCATTCTGCAGCTGGGAAATGAAATACCTTTTGATCAATTTTCCAAACAAGATGAAGCAAGTGAAGAACTATCATAACTGTCTCTGTGCTAAAAACATATTAATATATATACAGGAGTATATATGCAATAGGGACACAGCAGGTGTTTGGTTTGAGGTATTTTACACCCATTACCCAAATGGTGAAATAGTAAAGCACTCTTGTGCTGGTGTAACTGCATCTGTGCTAGAGCTCTTGCTGGTATATACAGGATGAGTGAGACCTCCCATCTTTGCCTGAACCTCCTCAGGTCTGTCAGCATCGGCTTTTATTGTACAGGTGAGGCCAAAAAGAACTTTTCTGAGGAGAAATAATGATGGAAAACAGTGAAAGACATGGGTCCAGGGAGAACTGTAAGATAGTGAGGGTGTTTGTGGCACTGGGAAGAGCTGTAATTTTTCAGAGGTATGAAAAAACAAACAAATCAAAACAAACAAACAAAAACCCAAACAAATGAACAAAATACAAAAAAACCCACAAACCCTCACATATCAAGAAAGGTTCAATGGGAAGCTGGAGAGGGCTCAGCACATGATGCATGTGAGGAAGGCATGAGGCAAAGTCCAACTGGACACTTACAAAGCAAGGGACCCTTGTGCAGGCACTGACAAGGAGCCTGGGGAAAGATTCACTACTTCCTCCAAACAGAGGGTTCTGACTTGTGGGAAAACAGTGCAAGGGAGAAAATAAACATATAAACAAAAACCACTGATGGTTACAGTGTGCTTTGGGGTAGGCACAGTGTGGTCAGCCAAGTATAGGCTCCTCACCCAGCTGCTGGTCCTCCAGCAAGGATGGCTGTGGCAGTGTGTGGGTACCTGAGCCTCAGGCAGTGGCGTGGGTACCTCAGCCTCAGTCACCACCTGAAACAATACCTTCAAATAATGAGGAAGTCAGCACCACTATGAACAACGCATTCTGTCCCCAACCCTGCACCTTGCTTTCCTACAGCTGTGGGGTTTATGAAGTCAAGCACTCACAGCATCACTAATAAGACAGAATCACAGCAGCTCCTCAACTTGAAAGCCATGGCAGAATATGCCAAACTTCTTTCCGAGTATCAGTGGTCCTGATCTGTTTTTATGTGCTCTTCAAATTCAGGATACACTTTCCTCAGGGTCAGTGATGTTCTCCCGTTTCCCTCTGTGAAACACTTTTCAGATCTTACCAATTTTTCATTTTCATGTACACAAAGCTGTACTATGTTTGTATTAAGCTTATTTGCCATTTTTCTCAATTTCTCTTCACTACTTTGAAGAACAACAAAGGATGTTTCAGATGTACCATGGAAACATGGGCTAACACAAGTCCACTGTATGTTGTATTTGTATTGATATTATATTTGCCAATATCTGCGCCTCCAGAACATGAAATTTCAGATGATCTATACTGCGAACGAATGGAAGCTTTCACGCTGAACCAATCAATACACTCAAGGCTCAGGGATTCTTGTGAAATACAGTAATACTGATTAATTTTACCAATTATACCCCCTTTCACACTATCATGTACTGTGCTAACTAACATTTAAAAACTCTATTTTTTTTTTCATTTTAGGTCATACAAAAAAATACATTACCAATGAATTATTCAGAAGATCTGTAGCAGAGAACACAAACTACACTTGACTTTGAGTTAATAAGGCCTTAAAAACACTAGTGAAATTTATGAGTAGGTAAATTGGAAGAAAGCAATACTTATTAAGAAGCCTATAAGGGATTTTTCGGTATTACCACAGATCCATGGGCTACCAGCAATAAAGTCCCTCATTTCAGAGGGGAGAAAAACAAAACCAAACCAACAAGAAACCCAAACAAACAAATAACATAAACAACCCCTCCCCCTCCCAATTTTGTGTTCATATCATTCTAAGAAAGCAGTGATTTGGTTTAGTTTGTTAAAAAGGAGACAGATAAAAAAAAGCTACAAACGTTATTTAGTGGAAAGCAAAGGATATTTTAGTTTAAAAATTTTCCCACCTCTTTTTCTTTTTTCCTGATTTATGCCAAGCTGATAACTTATTATGCATTTTGTGTCAGAAGCTTCCATCATTACATTACAGAGACTCAAAACAAGCAAACAAACAAAAGAAATACATAGGAAAAAGACCTGAGTCTTTCTGTTGGGTACTTTAGCTGTGGTTGGCAAAACCAACACGGAATTTTACAGCATCATGGGCAGTGGAAGAAAAGCACCAATTCATGAGAAATCTGGCACCACCCTTGTTCCTACAGCTGTATTCTTCTGGGCTGCCTGTTGTTGCTATTAGGCCATGCTCTTCAGAGCTCACAACCTCCTTGGCTTCATAGGTCTCTGGGAAAATCTGCACCTAAATCCAAATTTTCAATTTTAAAAAGTCCATATGTATAGAGGTGCATATACCTACTCTGTTTTTACTTTTAAATGTGAAATCAAACCTTTCAGAACAGGACTGAAGCCTTTATTAAATTCAAGAAAATCTACCAGCTATAAAACTTTCTCACATCACAGCACAGAATTTTTGAAAGCATTAGTGCTACTGCTCAGAAAATTGATTTTGCTTTTACATTTTTAGAGAAATCAAAGAATCCCATAACAAACAGGAAAAAGAGGCAATAGAGCCATGTAACAGGGAGTTGAGCTGAGCCATATTATCCCATATCCCTGGCAAGTGGTCTTACCATAAGGCTGTGCCCACAGGCACATTTACTGGTTTCCTCATCTTTCCACGGTGACATACAAACAGCCTCCTGTTGCATCTTTTCATGCAAAAAGTATGCCAAAACTTTAAACATTTGGACAAAATGGATACTGCTTTCCAACTGACAGTAAAATTGTATCTCTTTTTTTCCTCTTTTACAGGTTAAAGACATCAACAGCTGCAAGCTCAAAAATGCAGACATCCTGAACTCCGGTCCTTGTCAGCAGAAAGCCTTGCAGCCCTGGCTTTCGATCCATCCATTCTCAGTCGTTTAGACTTGGTAGGCCTTTAACACTGCTTCTTCACTTTCAGTTTAATGGGTTTAATTCATTCAGTTTCATTCAGCTTTGTTCAGTTCCCCCTTCATGACTCCTATGTCCATCATTTCATGTGAAGACCCCAGCTGGAAAGCTGTAGCAACATCAGATATACTATGTATTTCATGACATACAAACATGGAGGGCTGGTGGGGTCTGACTCCCATTTCAGCTGCTCTAACAGGGGAAACAGCAAGAATACAGATGAGATAAGGTTTAGAAAAAACTTCCTATGAGACGAACTTGTGTCAGCATATGGGAAACTGACTCTTGGCTAACATTTCTTTATTACCATAAACTCATTCTGAAGAAGCAGTTTCTTTCAGGATCATTTTTAAGAAGTTACACTTGAAGCAGGAAGGAAACTGCTGGGAAAAGTTTTTGGGTTTTTTTTAATCAGACTTTTATGACCATTTAAAAAGCAGAATCAATGTTTAACTTAAAATCAGACCAGGTTTTGTTTACTATGTAGGTATGTGAAACTGAACACCTGAAAATTAAGATGGATAATATGAATTCATTCCCTAGAGCTAAACACTGAACTGCTCACTCTCAACCTGCATAAATGCACTCCAGGAATGAGAGGGGATCAGGGAAAGAGATGCAAAGGTTGATAGTTGGATGACAACTTCAAAGTCTTCTAGAAAGTGAGGGAGAAATTAATTTCTTGAACAAGAGAAGTGAAAACAAATTAACCATATTAATGCAAAAAGGGATTTGTCCACAAATTGCTAGTCTGTATTTATACATCCTCCCTGCTATAAAAACTGCAGTTGATAAACAGACTTTTAAATTAGCCATTCTCTCATTACCTCTGAAATCAAAGCCTATATATTTGATGGATGCTTTGAGCCAGATCCTTACTCATTTAAGTCTTCATCACAGGTCATCACATGATGATTATTATCAAGATGAATTGCAAATCAACTCTGATGCATTATATTTTTTAGGCCTAAAGATGACAACGTAAGACTGTTCTCATCAGAGGGAAAATTATTATTATTATCGAAGGCCACTGCACCATTTTGCCAAACGCTGTGGATTTCCAAAGAAGATACACAGCATCCTTGTTTGAGAATTATTAATTAATTACTGCCTTCTACACATTCACTAGAGAAATGTGTATCTACACAACTATTAATAGAAATACCCTTAATTTGCTATTTTCATTTAAAGTAAGACTGGGCTATAAACTCTTATACCATAGATGGCATAGTTAACAATAACAGCCCCAAGTGGTCATGCAGCAAATGCAGACTGTGCTCTATGGGATTACTGCTGCAGCAAGTTTTGCTTCAAAGGGTAATGGTGCAGCAGTGACAACTGACAGCTCCAGTACTAATTAGCACAGCTGCTGGTAAGGGGTTAAATCGAAGCCTTCAATCACACTATGAGCGGCTCCCACAGTTGGGCCAGGCTCCAGCCCAGCTGCAGAGCCCCAGCCAGTTCTTGCAAAGCTCAGCTGTTCGGTTGAAAAGGCACAAGTGGGCTCCTACCACATAACTAGCACTTGGGTTAGAAGGTGGGTTTTGCCCTGGCACACTGTCCAGACAGCAGGAAAGTGGATAATACAGGTTTCAGTCATTCTTAAACTGCAACAAATCTAAATTCTGAGGATTCATCAAATAGCTGTAAAATGCTCATCCTTTCCTTTGTTCACAGCAAGAGGTTCAAGAGATTTTTCCCAAGAGCTGATAGTGAGGACCAGAGACCTCTACACAGGGCGACAGCAGCCTCCTGGTGAGATCAGGCTTGTTCAATCCCTGGCTGACTCCTCCTCCCTCCAGCCCAGGGGCATCACACCATTTTCAGGCTAACACAGGTCGGTGATGCACAATTTTGCTTTGCCTTGTTGTGCTTTTATGCAACACGCGGTTCTCCAACCACAGACTGAGTCAGGGTCTTTTCCAAACAAAAGGCCAATTGCTGAACAATTAACAAATCTAGCACCAAGAACATCTGCAGAAAAAAATAATTACAACACTGTTAGGTGCCACTTACAGAAAAAGCATTTGAACCTCAGCAAACAGCTGCCCTTCAGAATAACAAAATACTCAGATCTGAGGAATCTGCAAAGAAATCTGCCACCACTGCTCCCAGCAAATCACCTGCAATCATCATCTGCAACTATTCACCAAAGAATTAAGAATGCTCCAGTGATGCCTTAAAAATGATTCTCTCATGTAACATTTTCTCCCTGTGCAGTTACACTACATACTCACAGTTGAGCTGCTTAGACCATTTTGTTCCTAAAGAGGCAACTACAGTGAGCTTCTTCCCAAGTTCTATTTGCAACTTCAGCTTTGGTCTGCACCAGACTGTAGGTCACACTTGACTTTAAGAAGGACTCAAAGAATGGGCAATACAGAAACAAATGAAGCAAAAGTGCAGAGCAGACATGCACTCCCAAGAGCTGCCCACATTTTTTCCATGACGCAGTGTGTACAAGTAGCACAACCACTTCATTCCAGCAAAGCCTGTATAGCTTTGCACTCCCTCATATGCACCTTCTTATTCACCCTATCCACTCAGCAACATATTTTACTATTAAAGGAGTATTGCATTCACAGGTAATCAAATTATGGCATTAAAAATGCTGGCATGCATTGCTTTGAAGTTTTATAACTTGTCTTCCAAACATAGAGAAAGTGAAAGAAAGCCTTCAGCAATAAATAGCTATTTTTGTTTGGAGGTCCATTCAAAACCCACCCCCTTTGCTAATAGCACAAAATAGTGTGCTTATGCAAGCTATCCAGCAGCACAAGAGGTGGCCCTAAATTAAAGGGATGTCCTGATGAACTAGGTAAAACCAGCACATTGACTGATTGTGCCTCATCTGTCCTGCTGCAGAGGAGGTTCAACCCTCCACAAGCCTCAGCAGAACTGTAAAACTAAGTAACTGGAAGGAGGTCACTTACAACTGTAAATGCAAGAAATGCCTTTGTGACCCTCGAGGCCAACTAGAGCAAGCATATTCCACATTAAGTCCAGCTGATTTAAGGACAATATAAAAGCCATTTTTGACAGTCTTGCTGCAGAAACTTTGGGCTTCATCATATTCCTACTTCATATAACTAAGCCTTCCCAAGCATCATCTAAACAAGTGTGTACATTGAATGGAAACAGACTAAAACCAACCAACCAAAAACCCGGGGGATAAATGAAATATTATGGGCAATGAAGTAACAAGACTAGAAGTGACAAAAAAAAATGCTGACAGCTGTAATGCATGTGTAGTAAGAGAAAGAGCCAAGCAGAATGTACACTGCAGTCCTCAAGGTTAAGAAATGTTAAGCCAGACTTCGTCCTGGAGACAGGTAAAATATCTGGAATAAAGAATCATCAGCAAAACCATTAAGTACCCCAACCTATTGTACAAACCCCTTGAAAAGCAAGGCAGTAGCAAAGGTACAAAAGAAATATAAAACTCACAAACACAGTAAATCAAACCTGCAAGTCCAGAGACCTGGTGCCTCTTAACATTGCAGCATTGCTACAAGTGATAACGGCTCTCAATTACAAACTAAACCAAATGACAGTCAAAAGCTTTAGACTTGGGAAAACCTATAGAAGTCAAATCATTTCAGTTAATAATTTGCTGCCAAACACTTTCAGTGCTGCTTTGTCACTGCTGGCAAGCCCACAGAGCAAGCGTGCTTCAAGCTGCCTGCCTGCAGCAAGCGAAGGGTTTACTGTGGGAAGGAGCATGCTGTGTCTTGTCTTCTTTTTCCTCCAGCAAATGTAAATTACATATGCAAAACGCAGTGAACAAATGACCAAACACCCCATCTTTGCAAATGCCTTTGTGTAAGCGTTATGACTCAGTTTGTTGGTAGGCCCTCCAACTAAATTAATTTACTGTGGTAAGGAAAATCTGAGCGAAGTAAAACTTAAGCTGTACAAACACCTGCAAGAGTTTCTAAATGCCTGGGTTTTTGAAGCCAAGACCTGCTTGTTTGGGCAGGTGCTGCCACTGTTATGGGAGTGTCCACGGTAGAAATTCCTCTGCTCAGCTGTCCTCAGAAGGGAAAGCTGCCCTGGCTTCTTGGAAACAAGTCTGCTCTAATCACAACAGCAACAAAATGTCTTGACTGAAAGCTTCATTTTTTTCTGATCAGACTCCCCTTAGTACTTCATTTGTTTCAGGGTTTTTTTCCAGATTATGGCTCGAAACAGCATTTAGTTACAACAGCTTGAGGCTCTCATCAGTGCATATACCATTTCTTTCAAAGTTTTTCTTGTTTCAGATCCTGTTTAACACCAAATGCTCCTCAGTAACACTGTCTCTTACTTGAGGTTACGTGTACTCTGAGAATAAGTGCATGCCAGTGGATACAGAATGGGGTTTCAATCACACAAGACTTTTTTAAAAAAGTAAAATAAAAATAACACATTAGTACATGTAGTTAAAACTACAGAATGATCTTCTGTATGCTACACTAGGCTTTCACAGATACCAACAGGTACGAATTAGATGAAGTGTACGGCAATGTGCTCAGGGTACTACTTACTTCTATAAAGAAACTATGGGCATATGTACTTCCACTGGCTTTCAAACCAGAAAGAGACACACAGTGTCATCAGGACCAAGTTATACTCCTTGTCTTTCTTTCTAGTCTGCTCTTCATTTAGCTTAATCTATGATTTCTATTTATTTATCTTTCAGAGAAATTGAGGGGTTAGGACAACAAATTATTTAAGCACGTGCCTGGCAACAGTACTCAGGTACCTTACTGGATGGAGTCCTGATCTCACAGGACAGTACAAGCAATAAACAATACAGAGTACCTTCATTTTCCATTGCACAGGACTGCAGTTCCTGTAGGAATTGCAGCTTTCATGTTTCACAATGCAAAAACTGCAGCTTCTACAGAACCAGCCAAGCCTTTAGAGGAAAGACAGATCTTTTTCAGTCTGGAAGAAGAGTAAATCACTCACTGTCCAAGCATATCCAGAGGCTGCTCTTTTCAGTTCATCAGATCACAAGAGGAAAGAAGACAAGAGGGGGGGAAACAGTCAGAGGTAGGAAAGAGTGGAGACTCCAGCAACAAGAGAGATTACCCAAAGCCAGTTTCATTATTCACCATTCCTCATAAATGTGTGCAAATCCTCATGCCCAGGTACACTCTTCATGCATTGAAATTCTGTGAGGGCTCGTATGACTGCTAAATTGCAAAACTGGATGCAATAGAATTCCTTCAAAGTCAAACACCTACTGATAGGCTGAACTTCTGCAAACAATCTCCAAATCTTGATGAAACTGCAATGCCAATACCAGATTAATTTCTGATTTGAAGCAATGCTTGAGAAGAAAAAGAAAACTGAAAATCAATCCACTCTGCTGGGAACTTTTTCCAAAGTACACGATGACACTAGACTAGATAAGTTATACTTGTATTCATAAATGATTTAATTACTTCCTTGCGTTTCCTTGTCCTTGAC
>JAAGNO010003281.1:37820-49054 GCA_033439905.1 Ceryle rudis | reverse complement strand
GATGACACTAGACTAGATAAGTTATACTTGTATTCATAAATGATTTAATTACTTCCTTGCGTTTCCTTGTCCTTGACAAGTACTCAGCTTGAGTTCCTTGTAAAAATTGCATGGCAAATGTATATATTGAAACAGAGGCCTGTTTTCAAATCACATGCAGCTCACTAGAATTTTAAATTGCCCAAATTTAAGCTTAAATAAGGTGAGAGCATTGATTTGACATGGTCTTTATCTTTACACTTTTTAAGCAATAACTAAATTGCCTCCCAGCTGTCAGCTTGAATTAGACTCTGTTAATTACTTAAACTCAATTATTAGCCTTTTATATTAACAGTTTTGTTTGCTCCCTCTTTCAGTACTCTTCAGATCTAATTAAGAAACAATTTTTAACACTACAACATAGCACATTTCAGAAGGCACAGACTGAGTGGACTTTTACAAGTCTTCTGCAGCTCCCCCTGAACAAGGCCATGGAAGTGCCTGAAAAGATTCAAAATGCAGCTACTGTTGTTTAGGTACTAAAATGTGAGGTTATCTCAGTAAATCACTCCCACTCCTCTCTCTTTGCTGGCTACACAAGGTGTCTGCTGTAAAAACTGTTCTTCATGGCCTTTGCCTGTTTGCTACTAAATTAATCTGTTTTCTTTGCACGTCCTTGGCTCCTCTAGCACTGGCAAATGTTTGGCTTTTATACCATCCCTTTCTATCACTTCAAGTCTCAGTGTTAGAGGAAAAAAGACATTTTGCAGTTTTCTGAAAAAAAAAAAAAAAAAAATGCTAGCTGGCCAGAATGAAAAATGAATGAACTGCTTGCTTTAATATCTTGAAAATCAGTTTCTTGGTAGCTATAAATGTGCTTGTAATCATTATTTTCAGCAAGCTTGAAAATAATGAAACTCTTTTGTTTAGCAGTCCATGTAAAATACAAGGAGTTACAGAAATAAGACCACTGCAGTTTCAGAGGCTGGCACAGTAGACTGATTTGAGCCTGTTTCTCACTTTCCAACAGCATCTCCCACTTCTGTAATTCTGGGTTTACCGCAAGCCATAAATTTTGATGTCTTTCACACCATGGAAAGGGGAAGTAAAAGTCTTCAAAGCACAAAAAATTCTCCTCCACAGTTTTCTTCTGTGTATTTTGCACTTTTTGCTGCCTCAAGCAAAATATTTGCTTTTTAGAGTTCTTTTTACTATACACTATCCTGGACTCTGTGGGACCTGCTCCCAAGGGATTTTTCCAGAGCTATACACTTAGAGAAGTGATTTATGTAATGACCACAAAATACACAATGAACTGCTATTCCCAAGAAGAGAAAATCTAACCCAAAACCTACTCAGCCTTGAGACTATGTCTCCTACGAGGACAGCCAGTGGGTTCGTGTCTGTCATACTGCTTTGAACTCTGTCATTTGTACTGCTGAAGAGCAAAACTGAGAAGAGGGTGATGTGATGGTCAGAAGAGAACACAACACAAAGCCCTAACACACAGAAGGCTACTTCAGAAGATGGTGCTCCTTTGGGGAAACTAGCTTGAGACAAAATCAGCAGCACAGTGTTGATGTACCTGTAGGTGGTACGTGACATTACTCAGACTGGTGTGGTCTTTTCAATGGACAGCAAAGCTCACCGCACCTACTGCTCCTCCTGCAATAAACTAGCTCAGTGCAGTGATAAGCGATTCTATGGTAGGTTCACTCAAAGAACCTACAATGAAAAGATTTCCTCTGTTATTTTCATGTGCTCTGGCTGCAAGTAGTCTGAACAAGTCTCTCTAGGATTTAAGAGCCTGAACTGGAATGACTCAGGCTATCAGATAAAAAAAAAAAAAAAGGTAAAAGGTAACTATTACTGATGCCTGTTCTGCCTCAAATTGTAAAAAACATTCAAAACATGCCTCCTACAATGCCCAAAGACAACACTGAGAATCATTTGTTAGAAAAAGCACATCCTCTGGGGGGTGAGAACCCAAACAAAAAAAACCAAACCCACCAAAAACACAGCACAGAAAGAGAACTGTTTCCCTTCTCACCTTGTGTAAATTGCATTCAAAAAACAGTAAGAGAAATCTACACACAAAAAATACTCAGACCCTCTTGCAGTTCTGCTACTGTTTTTCTATATTATCTCAGGGGAGTTACTGAAACCGTTTGTGTCTCAATATATTTGTCTGGAAACAAGAATTATAACCTACTGTACTTTACAGCTTTGTCAAAGTTTTTGTGAAGCTGCCTGCACACCTCAGAAAAGACATATGGAGCTATAAATAACTGAAATTACAGCATTCATCTCCTTTGCTTGGTGCCCTACGTTTGCAGCTGATGGCCATCAAGTCATGCAGTCTCAACTCAAGACTACGGCGCACAGCCGGCTGCTCAAAGAGGACTCTGCTATTGCAAACACTCTATTGCCAAAACCTGCCTTGAAAACCACTAGCAGGATGATTGTCTGAGAAAATAACCACAAAACACTTTGTGACTGGCTCCCACTCAATCCCAGACAAAGCTCGCTACTTATCTTCCTACAGGCATGTCTATACGGTGTCTCTGCCTGTGTATTCTTATTAGACAGACTAGATTTAAATTAGACTTGATCACTGAAGTCAGGAAATAAGATCAGGTAAGATGAAGTCTTCCTGAATAGGTTAGATAGTTCACCCTACCTTTTTTACCTGCATGGCTATTGTCAAGTCCTTAGTTTTTAGAGTAAATAACCATTTGAAAAAATAAATGGGGGTGGAACAAGAGTATAACTGCTTTTGTATGACAACCCAATTCCCTGAAAACTCATTCTTCTCAGTTTGCCCTGATTTATTAAAAGTGTGCATGCCAAGTTGAAATAACATCTCTTACTGTTATACTTTTGATCTGTGCAGCAATTTATGATTTGCTCTTTGGCTCTAGTTCTGGATATACACACCTGAGCAGTGCTGTAGGCTTCATGGACTGTGACTTTACTTCCACCATTCACATACAAAACCCAACTGAATTATCCAACTTAATTTTCCTCCTCAAAATTCTGCTGTTTTGAAAAAAAAAAAAAAATTTAGTAACTGCTCTGAAAGCAGACTTTGAGAAGAATGTGTCAGCAGTTAGCACTGTGCCCCTAATTAAACCAACATATTCACGGTCTCCATAAATTCCCTCTGTAGCCATAATGTAATTGTTTCTATACGCCAATTTCACAGTAAATGCAAATGTTTTCATATTATCAGCACTGCTTTGCTGACTGCCTAAGATAAAGTCCTCATCTAGCAATGCAACGGAGACTTAAACTCTGTCTATCATATATTAATGAGAAATAGGAACCATCCACAGAGACCCTTTCACTGCTCCAGAAAAATCTCTCCTGGCTGCATAATAATATTACCTTTTCTAGATTATTTAAAGGGACAGAATTATGAATATACTTTTTGTTTTTTTTCTCCTTCTTCTGATTCAGCATCTCTTAAACAGAATGTCCTTAATTTTTGTTACAACTCCTTCAAATGCTAACTTATGTTCCTTTGGTGATTGTTGCTTTCTGCACTTGGAAATCCTTTCACATATATCTGATAACTGTCCTGAAATTGTCATCAAGTTCAGAGAATGAACACTGATGCATTCAACACTTACAAGCTTAATTTATTTTCTTGCAATTTTGAGCAAATGTGTCTTGGCAAATGAAAATCCAGAAATGGCCCACAGCCAACTGTCAGGAAAATGTGGAAACCAAAAGCAGCAGAACATCCTGTATGCCAAACACCAGGAACGCTCATTTGCTGTGTTATTTATTTCTCAGTGTCACTGAAGCGGCATCATTTGTCAAATACAGTCACTGTCCCAGTATGGGCTTGATCCACACCCAGTCAAGAGAAGGGACTTTGTCAGTAGGCACCTGATCAAACCAAATAGTTCCAACAAATTATTTAACTTCTGTATGCCTCTATTTAACTATCTGTGAAATGGGTATTTTAGCATCCACCTTTGTGCAATGCGAAGATGCAGATCATATGTAACAGCAATTTGTCTTCACAGACAGTAACACCATAGCCCAATGAAAGTAACTCCTCACAGTGCTGTAGGTACACTCTGTGCTCTTCAGGGCAGTCATAATTCACTACCTGAAAATGCGTCTTCAGAAAGATATGTCACGATGTTAGCAAAGGACAGAAGTTATTTTACTTGATATGCCCTTACACTGCTAAACTGGTTTTTTAAAGACAAATAAAGTGAGTACCACAAAAGTCTCTCTTCCTGCACAAATTTAAACTTTTTTTTTTTTTCTGAAGAACAGTATTTTCCACAGAAAAGGAGGGGAGTGGAACATGAAAGTAATTTCAGCAGGAGTGTTTGTGAATAGGGTACTGCTTCACATTAATAAAAGCCAGATCATAAAATAGTCCATGAACTAAGAAAGTGGCAGATAAACACCTATATTAAAAGCAATAGTTTTCTCCATCACAGGACATGTTCAGGATATCATTTTTGAAACACTAAAATAATAAATCAGGATTTTAAAAAATAGTTCCATAGAACAACAGAATGACCAACAATGGGAAACGTGTCGCATAAATAATTTTTTTTCACAAAGCAATTATATAATTGTAAATCAATGCAATATATTTTGTCATTTGATTTCAAAGTCATCAAGCACAGGAGGAATGTAATTGTATTTAGTTTATGAACATCTCGGGAAAATTTAAAAGCATATAAAAATAGCAAGTATTAATATTACAGAAAATTGAGAAAAAACAATAAACACATTTTTGCAGCTCAGTTCTATTGAAAGGAACATTGGATAACAGTTGTGTTGCAGCCTGAGTTGACCTCTTGGTTTTTCTTTAGTGTAACAAGCAATAAATAAGGCCTTCAGGGGTCAAGATCAAGTAATTCATTACTAAATTTATGGAAAGTTCCACTACAGAAATCAATAAATAGTGACTAAAGAAGGCATTATGAATAAAACAACTTCATAATATGGGTAACTCCACTTGAGAGGATGACAAGAATTTTATACATGGTAAGAATATACCAAATCAATCCATGGAGTAAAATTTGCATTGAATAATCTATTTAACATTTTGCACATGACCTCAGTGTTGAGGCAGGCTAAGTTCTCTCCCATCTTTTCGCAAGGTCACACATAAATACCAGGGGTTCTCTAGACCCTTCACTGTCATTCTTACTTACAGACCGACCCTTTCCTACAAATATCCATGGGGGCATGTGCTTTCCAGAACAAGTTGAAAAAACATCTATGTCAATTAAGAAGACTAAGAGAGCACATAATAGGACTGTTCAATTAAAAACTGCCACCTCAGAACCTTGCCCATTTTTTGCCAAAGCTAGCATGACCTATATAAATAAACACATGTGCATTCACACATATGCATATTAGATCAATAATTATATGCTTGATCTTTGCTGATAGATCAAATAAGAAAGGTGCAAAGAGAGACAGTTGTCTGCTTCTGTTACCAAGGAGCAAAGGGCTGGAAGGTACTGTCATTATCCATTACGTAGACAAAGGTTGCTTTCATATAAGGCTCCATTCTAGAAAAACAAACATGTCAATCCACCACCACTGCTAGGGAAATAACTGATGAAAAAGCAGGTTATTCTGGCCTAATGTTTTGAAATCAGATGCAGTATGGATAACTGAAAGGTATTGCAGTTATACAGAATTACCCAGACAAACAGATCCAGGATAAGGAATATCTGAAGAACTAACTGGTTGGCAGAAAAGGATGTAGGGATTGCCGTGATTTATATATACACTAAGCATGAGTCTTAATGTCATGATGTTGTGTAAGGAACCGCCATTGTATTACAAATATAAACAAGACAGTGGTGCTAGCAACCCTTTTGCTCTAGTCAGACCTGCTGAGACCTGAGCTGCAATCACATGCTCAGTTTTTGGTACTGTTGTTCAAAAAAAAGAGGCAGTAAATTGATCAGAGTCCAGAAAAAGAAACAGTGAGATCTAAGAATGTTCTAAAAAAGGTGGTGTTGGAAGTTGGCAGTTTAACCTGTGGGGAGAAACACGGGATGAAGAAAAAGGGGAGAGGACAGGAGAAGAGAACATAATGCCCTTCGCAAATATCAAAAATGCTGCTGTAGAGAGTATTTTTGGCATTCATGGGAGTCAGCAAAAGTTAAAGAGACAGGTCTGCAAGATACCAATAAAAAATGCACTCATTGGTAAAGACTATGCACACTAGAATAGTTTGCCTGGGGAAACGGTGGAATTAACATGCTGGGACAGTTTCAAGTACAGGTCGGATCAACATCTGTCAAGAGTGATAAGCAGAGTTGAATCCATCTTGGGGCAAAGGATGCACCAGGTGATCTCTCAAAATTATCAACTGAAGCCAAGGTAAATTCCATGAAGTACAACACTATTAAAATACAGAATACATTTGGTAACCCACCTTCAATCAAAACAAACAAACAAATAAAATCTTGCTATAATTCTTTCACTTATGGTTTGTACACCACACATAACTATAAAGAGAATTTTCATTCCTCCATTTGCCATAACAGGCAACTTTATCCCAGAGCAGCTGTGGCAGATGTAACCAATTAGAAGAAGAAGAGTAGCCAAATACACCAGCTTAATTTTTCATCCATTTTGTGTTTCAAGACACATTTTACATTTGTATCATCCTCAACTTATGAGTCTTCAACTGAATGTTTTTGCCCAGATTTCTATCTTTCACATTCTTTCTACTGCTATGCTGCAGAAGCAGAATAGCTGCTTACAGAAAGCTCTCGTTCTCTGTGAAGTAACAACATCCAACTCAGGAAGATAAGTATGAGAAAGAATAAGGAACAGGGAAGGGTGGCAGAAAAGTATGTCGCAGGAGGCACTCCAAATGAGAAACTGAAGCATGTGGGACAAAGTGAATGGTGAAAGGGTGCTGCAAGGACTCTTCTACTCCAAATACTGAACACAGAAAAGGTTGTGAAACTGAAAAGATGCATAGGGGGAGTGAAATGAGTAAGGCAGGAGGGGATAGGCTGCTAAGGGAAGGGATGGAAGAGGAAGATGATAGGGACTAGTAAGAACAGCCCTGAGAATACAGATGGTGCCATGGAAGGAGAGTTATTACAGCTAAAAGATGGAGGCTTCTCCCATACCTTTGTATCTTGTGGTACAGAAGCACTATCTGAACTATCACTGAGGTACAGACATGTGATAATTCTGGAACAACGCACCTTCCTCAGGTATTTTATCCTATATCTGTCCTGGAAAAGAAGCTGAGAAATCCAGTGTTGGTAATCAAAACCTTTCATCTGCCACTTAGCAGCTCTGTAACAGTGGTGGGAATAAAAGTCTCATGCTCAAACCCGGAGGTAAAAGACATTACAACAGTATAAATGCCTAACACATGGTAATATTCCATGACATTTTCCATTTTGAACATATCTTGCCACTCAGCAGAACTCTATCTTCCAGTAACAGAAGGGGTACAAAGACTGACATTCTTACATTTCAAGATTTTATTTTTTTTTTAGTATAAAACCCCTTTCTGTAGGCTTATAAATACTCAAAGGAGTTTAACATGTTCTGATGACAGTGAACCAGGGTAAGAAACAGGTCCAACTTCTGTAAACTTTGCTCACCTATGTAGTCCTCAGATGAGCAACAGCAGCTCCTGACACCAAGATAAGCAGTGTGATTCATGCCAGCTGAAGTTAATTTTCTTAGTATAATATATAAGATGAATTTTTGCACACTCTTCTAGATATGAAAGTCCACCAAAGCTGGAGACACAGTCAATAGGTTCCTTAAAAACTTCTAACAGGCCACTTTTAATAAAAAGAGTTATTAAAGTCATATTAAGTACTCATGAGTCACACTTGTTCACAAGAAGCCTCAATTTCATTTTCATTCTACTTTTCAGACAGCTGAAAGACAAATTTATGCAAGATGCCCTTTTAGCTTTCCAAATCTCCTTTGGTGTTTCTATTAGCTGTTAAGTGAAATGTGCCATTTCCCTCCAGTTAAAGAGGCGATACAAGACGTAGCTCATCTTATATCATTCCATTTTGGATGGATTTGGGGTATGAATAATTCAAGATTCTACGTGCTATGGGGTCAGCATTTCTGTGCTACAAGTGTTACATTGCCTAAAGTATTGCTACAATAGAATATGTGTTGATATAGAAAAGGAATTACATCAACATTGCCACCAAAGTTTTAGGTTTTACTTATTGACAAAGTGTCTCTCCCTGCAAATAAAGGAAGCTGATAATTTTCAAGGTGTCCCTCAGGTAACAGAGATCAACTAGAAGGAATTTCATTGGCAGTAAGAAATGAAATGGCCCTATCTCAGGTATAAGATGAAATTCAGATTAATTTTTTTACAAAGGAAATTGTTAGGCCTCAGGTGCTGGCAGACTGCTGTAACCTCATATAGAAAATACTACTGGTTTCAAGTCCGCTAGAGGGTGAGGAAGGACTGTGGTCATAAAATGATATAGGAAAATGGGTATATTATAAAAACCCCAAACAAATCAAATACCCCCAATTCCAGAGATCATGAAAAAAATTTCAAGACTGCTAGCTTTTTAAGAGAGTCCATAAGCTGATAGGTAGAGATGTGAAAATTGCTATAATAATCTATAATGAAAGCTGTCATACTTGAAGCATAGTTCAAGAGCTGCTGTGTGCAACTAGAAATATCCTTTCAAAAGAATCACCTCAAACTATCTCAAAGATAAGGATAAAACAATCTTCAGTGCTAGGAGGACCCCAAGTTTCAGTAGAGAAGAATTAAAGAAGCCATTTATGTCAAAGGCTGAAAGGAAACACAACAGGTAATTTGCCATAAGACAAATTATCTTGAGAGCCAGTTGCAATGTCTTGCCCTAACTATACTCTTTGTACTATCAGTTGTCACTATTGAATAATTCTTGCTTTAGAAATCTGAATAATTTCAGTCAGAAGACTCTCAATGCATCACTACTAAGAAGAGAAAATCAACTGTGTTTGCACTATTTAGAGAAAACAATAAGTTACTTCCTGCTCCATGAAGCATGGACATAGGATAAAACACGAAGAGTGTTTCCTACCATACTTTGCCATGCTTCCCATGAAAGTGACTTCTGGCAAAATGCCCATCTCCTTAAACTTCATTATGGACCTTAGATTTTCAATATCACTCAGCTAAAATGTCTTCCTGCTTTCTTCTGTGTTTTCTGCCTGAACTATGGTCAGGAAGACATTTCTACTATTGTGATTTTTAAGAGTAGAAGTAGTGCATTAACGATGGAAACCCTAGTGATATCCATGCCCTGTCATTCTTCCAAATGAGACTAAAATGCAATAAATACCTTTTATATTGAAGGATCTTCTCAGGTTTTCACCGATCTTGTGCTGCTTATTCTTAAAAGTTAACAGCTTTAAGTCCTCCTGTCATCTTGTGAAGCTGGACAAAGATATGGCTAACGTCAATTTTAATTCTTTTAACCTATGTGCTTTCAGGTGCATAAAACACTCCATGAAGAAGCTGTTTGACCTTTCCATTACACTCTTTTTCAATCCTTTCATTTCACTTTTCTCATTCATTCCATCTTGGAGCTTGGAAAGTTTCAGAGCAATCTATCAAAGTGGGAATCAGAGCCTTGACTGTGGCTCACTGCTTCTCCTGTGGTACCTATAATGACAAGGTCAAAACTGCTATTCAAAATCTCCTCCTTTGACCTCATGCCTCATCAAATGGAGGCTGCATTATGGCCAGTGACCATGACAGATTCACAGAAAAAGAGTGTGCTGCTGAATGATGATGTTTCTGGCAAGCCATGGTATCTATTCTAGCTCTAACTCTTAACAGA
This sequence comes from Ceryle rudis, assembly GCA_033439905.1. NCBI lineage: Eukaryota > Metazoa > Chordata > Aves > Coraciiformes > Cerylidae > Ceryle > Ceryle rudis. Next base: position 39,236 of record JAAGNO010003281.1, on the reverse strand, counting down.
ATTTAATCTGTTTAAGTGCTTTAAAATAACTGAAGTTGTGCTGTGTTACTCGGTTTTTTGGTTATTACTTATGACCATACCATAAATATGTTATATCATTACAGTATCCTGATCAAGGAAGACAGTTCAGGGCTCACATAAGCAAAACCAGCCTGCTAGTTTGTGGCATTTTTCCCCTTGCAGCCATCAGAGTGCAGCACTTGTTTTTCTGCACTCCAGCTTAGTTTTCTAGTGACCTACTCACTGAATCTTCTAGCATTTCACTCCTCACCCTTATGAGCAAGTAATGGCCAAATTCCCTTTCCTCTTCTGCACGACAAACACTGTGAAGAGGTCCCAGCTTCTGGGGCACCTGCTCCAGATTCTCTTGGATTCCTTATTCCTCCCTCACCGCCCCAAAGCTGAGGTTCCTTCCTTCAGCATGCATCACTTCCTGTGCCTGGAAAAGTCTAAATATCCCAACAAAACCTGCAAGAGTGGAAATATTGAGCAGGAAGTACCAAAGAGCACGTCCAATTGCCCAAATTTACGTTCACCTTTCTTTCCTTGTAACTTCCTTTACACCCTTTGGACCAAAAATTCAGTAAAGAAAAATGCACGGCTACTTAGCTTCTGCACTAACTGTAACCGTAGCCAAACTGTAAAACACTGAAAAGAATGTTTTGGGTTGGGTTTGTTTTTTTTTTTTTTCTATGTGTTTATAACAACATGTGTTCCACATCTAACTACCCCTTGTCATGCAGTCATGGAAATCTTCTTGAGGTACCTTATGGTATCGTAAGTCTAAGAGTCATGGTGGTTTTCTGTTACCACTGTTTGAAAAAAATTTTGAAGAACATTAACATTTCTTAGAAAATTAGGTTGACAGCTACAAGACTTCTACATATTTCAATAGCAAAGGTACAAGTTTACATGGATACCTGCAATTCAGTAGCAACAACAAAACTAAGCCTAATCCACTTAGGCTAAACATAACTCATTTCAAAGGAGGAAAAACAAAGTTACCAAGTCCCCAGTAATGCCCATCCAGCCAAGCATTAAGCTAAGTTCTAGTCTTGCTGTTAACTTCTGAGGCTACTCATAAATGAAGAGATCAAGGGAGATAATTTGTGTGCCCTTGTCTATTGTATAAACAAAAAGTTATTCACAGAATCACAGAATGTTAAGGGTTGGAAGGGACCTCGAAAGATGATCTAGTCCAACCCCCCTGCCAGAGTGGGACCACCCAGATTAGGCCACACAGGAACACGTCCAGGTGGGTTTTAAATGTCTCCAGAGAAGGAGACTCCACAACTCCTCTGGGCAGCCTGTTCCACTGCTCTGTCTCCCTCACCGTGAAAAAGTTTTTCCTCAAATTTCTTTGGAATCTCCTATGCACCAGTTTGCACCCATTGCTCCTTGTCCTATCATTGGACA
>JAAGNO010003281.1:0-37720 GCA_033439905.1 Ceryle rudis | reverse complement strand
GACCAGGCTGGATGGGGCTCTGAGCAACCTGATCTAGTGGGAGGTGTCCCTGCCATTGGCAGGGGGGTTGGAACTAGTTGATCTTTAAGGTCCCTTCCAACCTTGACAATTCTATGATTCTATGATCCTTTTCACCCTTTGGGACAGATGAACTCCATCTGTCACCGGACCTGGTGTCATGAAAATTTCTCCAAGATCAAAAAACCCAAAGTTTTGTTGGTGGCACCAGTATCTGAGCCAGGTGGGTTTTCCTTATTTGTTCACCATTCCTCCCCACCATGAGGGGAACGGAGGAGAACACTACCTGTGCTCCTGAGCCTTCTGGCACTCTCCCCATTGCCCTGAAGCCTATCTTAATTGTTTTAGTACTTCTCTCTGTGACCTCGTCAGCACCAACCTGCATTACCAACAGTGGGTAATAGTCATTTGGCTGCACCAGATCAGTGTGGTTCCTTGCAATATCTTGAACCTGGGCCCCAGGAAGGCAGCAGACATCTCTGTGGGATGGATCCAGTTGGCATATGGGGCCTTCAGTTCCCTTCAGAAGGGAATCACCTGCTATTATAACCGTCCTCTTTTTTTTAATTGAAGCAGTCTTAAGGGATGGTGGCAACTGACTCACCCAGGGGACTCCTCAGGTGAATCTACATCTTCATCTTCCTTTGTCTGACCCTCAACTTCCAAAGCCCCATACCTGTTACACAATGGCAACTGAGAAGGCATAGGAGGCCGGGAAGGGATTTGCCCGCCTCCTCAAGAAGGGACCTGTACCCATTCCCCCCTATGTCTTAGGTTCCCTCTGATAACCTGGCTACAAGACAGTAGGAGATCCTGTGCTTCTTGTGAAATCTGTCCTTTCTGCTTATGCCTCAGGGATGGTAGATTCTTGGCCCCCCCTCCTTCAGTTCAGCCACCAGGCTGAGCAAATCATTCACCTGGTGACATCTAACACAGGTGTTGTCTTTGCTGCCATCCGTCAGCAGCGCCAGGCTCCAGCACTCCCTGCAGCCAGAGACCTGGACACATGCATGTTTTCATAGGACCTCTGTCTGGGTCACCACATTTCGCTGAACAATGGGTTTTGCTCGGGTTGCTACCATAGCTTCCTGCAGCGCAACTGCTCCTAGCGTCTCCTCCCAGCCAGGTGACTCACCACCATGCCCCTTTGCTGGAGTTTGCTCAGTGCGCAGGGATCAAACTAGTTGCAAGTCAAAACCATTAAACAAGAAAAATAAACTTGAATTTTGCTAGAGGGTCAGCATCTTTTGTCCTTTTTAGAGTATTATTCTGATGTGAAGCAACCAAAACATGTAAAAAAATAAAACAGAAGAAAAGACCATTAGGCTGAGTTTCATATTCCTACTCTGCTCCTAATAAAGCTGTTCAAACCTCTTTAAAATATTTAAATTATTTAAACTTGCAAGTGAAGAAGAAAAGATTCACTAACTTTGTAGAGAAGAAGCCTACCTGGAAGATGAGACACTGGTACTCCCACTGTTACACCAGGAACTGCTTATATAGGCGAATAGGATTGATCAACAGATAAGGTTAAGACAACTACAGAATATTAAATTGCAGAGCACTCTGCTTCAAGATAGGAGATAAGAGTTCAAGTTTCCTCAGGCAGAGAACCAATTTTGTTCTTCTACACCACTGGATCAAACCACCGCCTCCTACTACTTTGCACACCATGCCCTTCTTTCTCATACTTTCCCACACTTTCCCACAGATGTTCAAAATGGAATATTTAGTTTGGGTCTTAATGAAATATCATTTTTTTCAGCCATCACCAACTGATGTTATTCCAGTGAAACTCATGAATTGTTAAAGTCATGAGAGCCTGCTCCACAGTGAAGTAACACAACGCTCTGCCTCTGCACTTATATTAACACTATCGCTGCTATACATCAGACAGTTATTTAAAGTAGAAGCAGGACAGCAGGAAGGAGAGATGGTTGACAGTGAACTGCTGACATTCTGTGACCAGCAGATCTAGACTCTCCACCAGACCTCTGTACTCCCGAGGAAAATAGAACATTTCTCTGCAGGATCAGGAATGCTGTAGAGTCTGGTGAAATGAATGAGGAGAAACCTGAACTGGTCTGTGGATGCACCAAGACAGCTGACTGAAGACTGAAATGTGTGCACTTTGGAGGTGATGGGGAGGTGGACTTCCTTCAAATACTGTTTAATTTATAGCCTAGTTTGTCTTAAAGGAAGCTTCCAAATTCCAATCTTTATTTTGCTAGCTTTTTTATCTTCCTTATTTATCTGGATGGCTTGTGAATAAAGCCTTATACAATGAAAAGCTTGTCTATTTTTCCAGAGCTACATCCACTGACTTAGTAAGACATTATTCCTGCAAATGCTGCCTTCTTTACATCCTTGAATGAGCCTGGTTACAAAACCATACTGCCACAATTTTCACATGAAGCCTAAACCAAACAATTATAACGGTAGTCTTATCAGGGGCTTCAATTGCAACAGGCAAATGACACAGACATAAACAAAAATCCCTAGTATATGTTTCATAAGGAACTTAAGGAATTCTAAATTTTGCTAATAATTTCAAGTCTTTCTTCTTTAATTAGTTTCTAATCCGTGACTGATTTTGTTCATCATGCCCAGCAACAAAACCAGTTCATCCCTCTGATAAGGTAATGAAATAGAATCCTTTTGCAAAATGTTACCCATTCATTTGTATATGTATATTTTTACAGGATTATTCCCTTCCCCAACTTAATTTGCTTGAACAGCCAAAAGACTTAGAGTCATGGAAAATCTAGATGTAGTAATCCCAAATTACTTTGTTCCTTTATGTAAGATACAGCAGCAGTCTAAACTTTTGGGGAAAACTTACAAATATAAATCAAGAGAGATATGACATATGGGAGTCAAGAAGAGGGGTTTCCAGCTAATGGCCATTTCTATTCATTATTTTGTGGAAAACAGATTGATCAGTCACCAAAGAAATCACAGCTCTTCAAACCGCTTGAGTTCTCCAAACACAACATTCATGGACCATCTTCTTTGAAATGGAGTATTTCTCTGTGTGCTTCAGGCAACAGTGCTGAAACAGGAAACCTACACAACAGTGACAGAAGATAAAGCATGGAGAGATCAAAGGAGAGTAGCTGTGCAGCAGCAGAACCTACACCGTGAAGAGCAGAGCCAGGCTGGCAAAAAAACCCCCAAAACAACTCCTTTGAATTTGCAGATGGAAGGCTGCCTTCCTCTGGGCATCTTTGTTGGAGGAACATCCTTCAACTGTAGAGAAACAGACGTTCCAAAGCACATCCAGATGTGCACAAATGCTCATGATGTGTTTTTCATTCTCATCACAATGTGCTCTTGATTTTTTCTTGATTAAGACCTGCTTGTTTTCTCTGATGACCTGCAAGGTTGTTATCGTTCTTTAAAATGTGGTCTTTGAATACCTGACTAACTTAAGGCTTCTGTCTTGAGCAATATCTTTACTGTTCCTCAATGACTCATGGTGGTGCTCCTCTACCCAAGGACTTAGAAGTACAAGCTAGTGCAACAGTTAGTTGACATCTGAAGTTGCTGTCAGCTGTCTTCAGCACGCATAGATGGACTGGGGAGCAGTGATTGGGGGACAGAAGGAGAGCACATAGAGGCTGCCTGGGGAGTCAAGCTGAAGCTATACAAGGACAAAGAGGAGTAATCTAAATATAAGACATTACACCTTCTAGGTTCACTCTTCTGTTGGTTTAACTGCTACCATGTTACAAAAGTCTGACACTCTTCTGACCCAGTCAATGCACACTGCTGTCCTTCCCAGAGTAATACCACTCAGCTGGGTAGTTTGGAATTCTAGTAATATGTGAGTGGCAAGCTGGGCTGCACACCACAGAAATTGGTCACCATGAGTTTTAGCGATTTGAGGAGAGCTTCTTGTTTGTTGGTTGGTTTTGGTTTTCCTGTTAGTTTTGTTCATTTTTGTTTTGACTTGTTTTCCCCCTCAGAGATGTACCTTCTTAAATGACAATTTAATTTGCTTTCTTTTTTAAGTTACATCCTTTGCAACAAAATTTACCTAAGGATCCAGATAGCATGACACTGTACATTTCCATTTTTGCTGTCATTTTTAAATTCAGAGGACAAAAAGAAAAAAATAAAAATACACAATGGGAGTTGAAGTTAGTCAACCAAATCTCCCCTCCCCCCAAAGTCCTCAGGCTCTGATGAGATTAAATCACAGAGTTAATACAAATCTAGGCTGTCAGTTCCAGCAGATATGCGCTGCTTCTAGGATAAAAGAACAGAATGGTAAGAATATATTCAACTGATCTTTGGTTCAAAGTAAAAGACCTGCTGAATGTAAAGGGACAAGAAAATCAATACAGATGATGCTAAAAGATTAAGACTAGCTAGAAAAACATTCATAATGCCAAGGAGAACTTCTCCCCTCCACCACTCAGATAACCAGAAATGAGCTAACTTTTCTATGTATAACATAAATATTATTATATGTGTAACAGTGTTACCCATTCAGGAAAAAAAGATAACAATTACCTTTGGCAACCTGTTCTTTCCATAACACTAACATTGCCAAAAATACGAACATTTTTAGAAGACCAGAAGAGTTAAATTGAAGATCCTGCTCCAAAAAGCAAGGACCCTCCAAAAGTATGAAAGGAAGATAAGGTCACCCAGATCACCACAGCTGCACAGTCTGCTGAGTCTCCAGCCTATAAACTCTGCTTATAAATAGATTTTGCTTAAGGGATTATTTGTAAATTAGTTTCCAACGAAAACAGTGGTGAGACTGCTGGACATCATAGTTTACAGAAAGTTGAGAGATTTTTTACTTAGTCTGCTAGTACTAAGTGGACTTAGAACTGTTTGAGAATGGTATTCACTTTGCTGTGTATGGAACAAGACTTGCTTTATTTTCACACTTAAAGCTAGCTCTGTATTTAAATGCCTTTGCTGTCTTAGTGTGTGATACATAATACACTAAAAATAGCCTGTCTGCTCCAGAATTTCCATTGTATCTACCTTTGAAAAGCTCTATTAATGATGAAAAAGTTACTATGAATTTAACTTATGAAGATAAAGCCTAAAATGTTGAGAGACTGAATACACAGTAAATCCCTATTATATATCTTCTATGTAAATCTACTTTATTAATCTCATATTCAGGCAAAAAATCCTTTATTTCAAGCTATACTGGAGAAAAAAAAAAAAAAAAGTCACGCTTGAAAGTCCATGTCTTTTATTACTACTTTTTCTTTTGTGTGTCTGCCTGATAAGGCCTGGAAACTCTCCAAAATTTAAGAAGTCTTATCTGTGTGTTCTCCAGCTCTTTTTATTTTTATGCTGTAGATACCTTTTAAATCCAACTCAGATGTTGTTTATACTTTGGAGGGCCTCTTGCAGCCAACAAGACAAAACAAAACAGTAGGATCCTCTCCAGCAAGGTATAGAGGTATTCTCTCAGGACAAAGGTAAAAGCAGCCAATATTTCTTTTGCAAAGCAGAACTGATCATTTCATGGCAAGGAATAAGCAGCCAATTTTAGGATCCTGAGATTTTAATGTGTGTAAGATGCAAAGAATAACAGATGTGGCTAGAGCAAGCTATAGAGCAGGCACAGGCAGACCCCACAAAAATGTTCAGCATCCTAACTCCAGCTTTGGTGGCTAAATCCTGGGGGATTTCTTAAATATACATCAATCACTGACTGCAACTGTTCTGCATCTCCTTCAGTGAAGGCTGGCTTGTTTCTCAAGCAGTTTTATGGTATTGCCAACCATCAGTGCTGTGGCAGACAAATACACCTCTAAGACGGTTAAATCTGAATTACTCAAATTACTAATTACTCCATTTTTGCCTCTTTTCCTCCACTCTGCCTTGCTGGACGTATACCATTTATATGTGACGCCATTATCTAGATGGTCAGCTCCAACTGATCAACTGGTTGCTTAGCATCTTTCAAAACCATGCATAGCCAAGACTTAGGAGGACTACATACATGTTGGGCAGCAAGGCAAGAAACTTATGTTGGTTTTACACTGATTTCCATTTTATGAATTTGCATGTGTAAATGTGCAGGTACTGTAAAAGCACACAGGATTAGCCAGGTAAATTTGTCCAAAACATGCACTGTACTTTACCACCACATATACAGAGAGATTCTGAACACTTCCCACTTTTACACATCCAAATTAATTAAATGGGCGGGGGGGGAAGGTTGGAGGGGAAAGTATACTTGGGTGCCTTATAGTTTTCCAGTGGCATTCCTTTTAAATGTATGTAATTTGCAAGTCAAAAGATTAATGCAACTCCTCAGTGCCACAACCATAGCTGTCAGAGTCCATCAGAAAACCTCAAGCTGTTCTTTGACTTCAAGATCATCAGCTACAATACAGACCTTGGCAGCAGCAGTTAGCTGGCTGCTGTCAGTGATGGATGAGACAACAGAACGCAGTTTGCTCTTTCACAGCTATATCAATGCTGTCCTGCCCTGCTGACAGGCAAGGAGAACCTGGTTTTGTCAGTGAGCCAGACAGATATGATCCCAACAATACAAAGGAAGCAGATAAGAGCAGTAACAAGGTGCCATGCTCATAGAGTCACTCTTCTGTCTGTAACTGCATTTTAGCAGATGTCCAGCTCAATATTACCAGTGATACATCCATTATGGTCCCGAGAATCCGCTATGCTACTCCAACTGCTGTTTTTCCTCAGCCAGAAAACCACATGGTGCACAGGAATAGGCCAAATGCTAGGAAATGTGGGCAACTCCCATGCTGTTCACAAACATTAATGTCCAAACCCAAGCATGTTCTCTGTTACAAAAACAGAGGCAAAATTCCAAATGCAAAAAGCAGTTATTGTGGTTAGGGACAACTAACAATCCTTGACGGCACTACCATTTGGAAAAATACTCTGTGTTCAGCTCCATCTGCAGCTACTGTTTTGTTACAAGATATGCTGCTCTCCCAAACAATTTTACCAAGTGATTTGTTTAAAAATTCAGCTTCAGAGCAGGATATCTAGACTGAAATGGCTGGGTTGGAGTGCTGATTAGAAAGTACAATATACAATCAAGATATCAACACTTGCTCCCAAACAGCTTAAAATGATTTCAAAGTGTACAGAAGCAGCAATAAACAGTTCATATTTCTGTCCTTCCAGTGGACACACTACAAAGGGCAGTCTGGGCAGGCCGGCACCAAGTACATGTTCCTGGCAAAGCTCTGCCATTCAGTCACTTCTTTGTTCTTATCCTGCTCCTCCTGATGCAACCTCTCTGCATAATTTTTAGAGGACACTTTGACCCCTGGGGTGACCTTCTCTTTGCCTTTGCTCAGAGCATTCAGTAAAAGCAGCTCCAAACCCAACCTTGGTGTCTCCTGTTTCTGCTACATATTTATCACTCGTACTGCATTTCAGAGGAAGGCATCAGAACTGTCAAACAAAAGTCAAGGTGTATCACAGCTGCTGATTGCCTGAACTTTCATGATTATGAAATCTAAACATGTATCCAAATACCTTTTGCTTTATGAAATTTGTCACATACCAGATCTATAGCTTTGAGATAGCTGTCAACAGAGGCTCTCCCCTGGGCCCCTTATTCCTCATTTAGATCTGATCTACATGCAGGGTTTGGGTTTATCTTATAGTACACCCTTCTCATGATTCAGTAACCTTCACTCCAGCAAAACCCTAGAAATTTTCACTAGCAATACACAAATATCAGCTCTGCTCTGTTGTAGCACTTGGAGATGACCATCGGGTGGTGGGGGGAAGACCAGAATACTGCCCACATCCAGCTCTGGCACAGCTCCACTGGTGGGAAGAGAGGGTAAGTAGACAGTGCTGTCAATCCCCACCCCTGCTAGGTGAGCAATATATGGCAGAGCAAAGCCAGCTCAATAATACTGGGCATAGTAATTCTGAGGCTGCACAGATTTGCTATCTGGTGCTTATATTTGCTATCATAGCACATCTGGGATATGCTATGAAGCTGGCATTTCCCCCAGCAATACTTCCCATTCACTATTCTAAAACCTCTGAAAATACACTACTTTTCCTCAAGAAAAGTCGTTCTTCTGTTCTGCCTTTTGCGTTAGTACTTTTGCAGTCACTTTGGTAGCTCTACTGTTTAAGCCAACCCCTGTTTCTACAGCAGGTTATAAAGAGGCATACTACTTTATCACACTGAAAATGCACTCGAGCCACCATGGTCATTTTCACTCCCTGTGTGTCTAAGTCAAGCCTGTCTAGATGTTAATGAGAGCAAGTTTCAGCTGCAGTCAGCGCTGTTTGGTTGTGGTGCTGTTGTGCAAGTGAGCTAATATCTATAGTCTCATGTGTCATCAGCAGAATGGCTATCTGATGTCCAGAAACTGTATTATAGAGGTCACAGATGTAGCAAAAATTGAGCACTAATTTCATTTTCAATTGCAATATATTCTCTCTGACCTGACAGTTCAAGTAGTTATCACTCGACTACTAAAGTGAGAAAACTCAATATGAGAGCCACAGAAGAGGAATCTCCAGGATGTCTTTTCACAGAGCCACTTTCTCTGGACGTAGCTTCTCTCAATCAGGATAAGCTAGTGAATCACTCACTGGTCTGTCTTGGGTTAGCTCACATCTATTTAAACCAGCATGAAGCTCTGTACCTTTGATGTGAGTTAATTAAGCTCACATGGCTTTCCCCAGCCTGGCTTCTCCAGCTTCCAAAATGAAGGGAGCCAAATTAGGCCCATCTGTCTAAATGGGAGTCCTCTCCCATCGTAAGGCACACTTCATTACCTAGCACAGGAGCTGCCTTCCAAGAGTGCACCAGGAAAGGGGGTTTCATTGCTGCCAACAGCTACCTAGAATACCAGACATGCTGAACATGGGGGTTTTCACAAGAACCATGATTCTGTGCATCAGCTTCTTTGCACAGAAGCCTCAAGGGTCTGTCTACAAAGGGATTTCCTGCAATAACCTTTTGTTTAGTACTTGGAACTTCTTGGCAGCAACAGATCTGCAAAAACACTTCCCCCCCCCCCCATTTAAAAATAAAGAAGGAACTAGCAAACTTCAGGGGGGGCAGGGGAGCTGACTCTCTGACTTGAACCTGCAAGTGTTATTGGGTAACTGAAGTTCATAGGCCATATGGGCTCTGGAAGCATCTCAGTTGCTAAATAGGAATGCCAGTAAGAAAGAAAGCCTTAAGTAATCCACATCATCAGGTACAGCTGCTAAAGAAAGAGCACAAACCACTCCCTGTTGCTAGTCAGTGATCCTAAATCTGGGGGGGCAAAGGTAAAGACACAATTATACAACTTCAGCTCCCAAATTGGTCTTAAAATATTTGGTCTTGTAGAGGAACTGCAGAACTATGATCAGATTACAGCGCTGTGCCTCAGTACAGGTACTAATCATACTGGTTATGGATTTCTGTATGCGTTCTACAAAAATTACCACCACAGCAAAACCATAAGCGACAAAAAGCACATTCCTTCAATAACCTGTTTTCTGCAAAACAAGACTTGAAGGAGATATTTGTAAGTCTGTATGCAAAAACATACAACGCTGTGGGGAAACACAAGCTTAACACTAAAGACCTAACAAAGCAGACCTCAAAGCTTTTTTCCTCTATCATAGATGATCTTTATGAATGTTATTAAAACTAAAACAGATGTTTACAATAAAACCCACAGTGGTCAATAACATATAAATACTCTAAGTGGAGACAAACATTTACTAATGTTACAGGACAGTAAGGAAATTGTCCAACAAGTGAACACGTACTATGGTTTTGTGATAGGCCTCCTAAAAGGTTCCTTCTTAAACCTAACAAAAATGATGTATAGAGATGACCTGCATATGGAGTAGTTTCGGTTAAAGTGGGACTCCCCTGGGCATCTATGCAACTAAATGGGTGAAAAAAATGACTAGTTGAACTTTATGAGTGCCGCTTTAATGTGCCACGCTTGAAGGCCAGTTATAAGCAGAGTAGTGCAGGAGCCTATCCTGTCCAATATCTGAGGAGGAAATAGAAGGCACCCTCATCAAGGTAATGGATGATGCCCACTTCAGGCTGCAGTCAATATGTTTGAGGGCAGGTCTGCCATTTGGAGTGGCCTGGCAGGAATCGCATGAAATTCAACTTAGATGAAAAGACCTGTTCCTGAGGAGGAGCAAGCCCATGCACTGGCACAGGTTGGGGACTGACTGGCTGGACCAGCCTGCTCTGCAGAAAAGGCCTGGGGGACAGTAGGCTCAGTACAAGCCAGCAGCATGACTGGGCAACAGTCACAGCCAGCAGCATCCCACACCCTGTTAACAGCAATGTAGCCAGGAGATCAAGAGAAACAATTCTTCCTATTTCCATGGCACTTGCCAGGCCATTCTTGGACCACCACCTCTGGCTGTGCAGTCCTGCATGCTAGGCAGGCATTGATAAACTTTATTAAGTCCAAGGGAGGGCCTCCAAGGTGCTCAAGGACTTGAGTCCTTGCCCTACAAGAGAAGCTGTGAGATTCAGCTTGGAGAAAAGACAGCTTCAAGGAGACCTCCTGGCAGTCTGCTGGTACCTATGGGGAGGTTATCAAAGAGATGGAGCCTAGTTCTTTACAGTGGTGCATGGAATGAGAACGATAGACAACAGGTATAAATTACCATAGGTATTTACCTCATAGAATAGCAGAATAAAAGCTCACTATGAAGAGTACAACTGATTGCTCAGAGAGGTGGCAAAGCCTCCATCCTCGGAGGTCTTCAAACCAAATTAGACAAAGCCTGCTTTGGATCAGTGTTGACACTGCTTTGAGCCAAAAGTTGAAGACCTCCTGAAGTCCCTTCCAGATTGAAGGACTCAAGGTACCCCAGTTTCTTCAATGCATAATAATGGGAAAAGGTTCACAAAACTGAAGATTGCTTACATTTAAAGGGAGCATGAAACCAGTATTTGCACCTTGGAGTTCTGAGAAGTGGTGTTTTAACAGCTTGTACAGTGCAACTAAGAAGCTGAACACAGTTTCCTTGTGCTCATACTGGGAGAATCTTGGAGCAAGGAAACGATGCTTTCATGAGACGCTGTCTTGCCTCCAAGCATTGAGGTCTGCAAGCAAATATGTGCAAGCCAAAAGTACTCTAATTAAAGAAGAACCGAGAAATGCAGACTCCAAGGCTTAATGAATCATAACAAAGAACTAGGAAAAACCCTAATCCTGCTAATTTCCAAGTGTTTAATTGAGTTGGCTGAAATGTTTGTGTGCGTGAACACAATCACATATAGCTTCTTCCCTTTGTAGAACTCTTCAAGCTGAATACTGGTTCTTCATCTAGAGCACAAAGGGCAATCATTTGTTAATAAAGCCATAGCTTCTCTACATACCATATCAAGGTCTTGGGAAACCCTTCGTTTGCGCAGCTCTTCCATCCTCTCACATACATCCGTGAAGCAAGTGTTATAGTAGTCTGCATACTGCTGTGCCAGGTCATCAATATTTCCCAGTGACCCATCCTATGGTAGAGACAAATAAAAAGAGGTTAATAATTTTTTTTAATTCTAATTTAAAGGCAACACTACAAGTCTGAGGGAGACCCTCTACCTGCAGCACATCATCCAGCACACAGCTCTTGGGTCATCTTCTCAATTACTAGCCCTGAGTATGCTACCACAATAACAGTTTGGAACAGCAGTACCATAGTAGCTCCCCATAAACAGGTGGGTCCTTGCTAACTCCAGTGCAGAGAGAGAAGGCAGGGACAACAGTGTGTACCACTGGAACAACATATCCCCAGGCACTATCCGCCTCAGTTCCCTCCCACCAACATATATTCATATTCCGTCTGGTTCTTCCAAGCAGCTGCCCACTCATCCAATAACCAGTCATTACCTACATTTGACTGACCTTACTTACTTCAGAGTAGCCCTGCTTTCCTAACAGTGACTAACAACAGCTTAAAACATTGAACTTCTTGCTTATAAGCACAATCATCCAGACTGCAAATAATTCCAGCCAAATGACTTTAGCAGGCACAATTATGCCACCCACAAAGACACTCTGCCTGTTGGTCTTTTAAGATATACTTGAGATGGAAGCATGGCTTGCTCAGTCCCAAATGTCTGTTTTGCTAGGCAGGATTGCTGCCCTGTTAATAAAATACCTATTACCAGGAATCTAATTGTAATCGTCTGTTAGTGTCAAAATTCACACTTTTTAAATGATAGATAAAGTAAGGAAAACAAACAAACAAAAACAAACCAAAAGACAAACAAAACTGAACAAAAATCACATGGGACTATAAGTGGCATGAGAAATCCCTCTGAACTTCAGATATGTATACCACAGAAGGCTGCGCAAGGGGGTGGGAAGAGTGAATTAGCAATTTTTTTTTGGTACAACACTTACACACTTAAAAGAGGTCCGAAAGATGAGATTGGGTAATTTTGTTTCTCTATGTGCTAATTTATGAAAGAGCATACATGTTACTGTACACATCCTTTAAAAGGTAACAATCTGCACTTTGTGCATATTCTGAGAGAAGAACAAGACCATGTTAGTGTTATTTCATTGTTGCCGTGAATAGATGCAACACATATAAAATTATGTCTTGAATATTAAGAAAAAACTAAGCAATAGAGAAATAATTTAAAAATAATTATGCTAATAACATGCATAAGTTGCAATGCAGAGTTTCAGCATGAGAGCTAGAAGGAAGTCTTTAATTGGAAACTACACCTTAAGCTAGTGCCATTTAGAAGTGAGCATGTGGCCCTGCTCTTGGGCTTCTTGACTATGATGAAGAGATAGATGTGTTCTAATGAAGTTCTTCATGTGCAGAGAATTGGAAAAAACATTCTAGTTTAAATCCAAAGTGAAATCCTATTAAACCTCAGCCTCTGTGAAACACACTCCACTTTTTTGAAATGTAATTCCACATGCACAATAGGTACCTCAAATTCCCCAGGAAGTTTTGTAGAGCTCATGTTCCCAAAATTCAGAACGGCTTGCAGTTTCTTAAGACTACTGTGTACAGTACAGGGGGAAAACAATTTGCATATCACTTGTTGGAGCAGCAGAAGCAAAATAACTACACTAAATGTATTTCTATACACACCCCCTCTATACATACTTGTGTACTTTTTACTAAATTTCCCATCTCTCAACCTGCCAAAGATCTCAAATGGAGAGGTTTCAAATATTAAAATATTTGGTTCCTTATTGAAAATACACTTCTGAGAACTTCACTTTCCAGAGCTTCAGACAAACAACTCTCCATGCCACTAAGCAAGTGTACAGTTTATGAGGAAAAAACAACAGCACCTCTGAGAATGTGCCCTGACTTTCTACTGGAGCAACAGCGTTACCCACTCAGCAGGCAGCAAGTGTACGTCTTCCTCCAGACAACTCCTCGCCATCCATCACTTCCCAACAAGCTGGAGAAGAAACTTTGACTCTCTCCCTGTGCCACAAGCTCCACACACCTGCCTGTGCAAATAGACACTCTTTCGGTGGCTGTGAGGGCATGCTGGCTGACCCCGTGTGCACAACGAGCTGCTTTCACAAGGTTTGTACACTCAATAGGGATAACTAGTACTGCAGTGCCAGAGAGAAAAATGAATACCAAACAGAAAAAGCAACCCCAAAACTTAACCTTCATTTGCTCCCTGTTGTGGGCAATAAGAAAACCTGTATGATTTCCAAAGAGATGACATGACATCTGAACCCCAGCCACTCTATCAAAACAAACATCCCTCTCTAAGGATTACCTAAAATTCCCACTTTGGAATCTTCCCCAGACAGAGTTTCTTTATTCTTTGGAGTATCTTCCCCAGACAGAGTTTCTTTATTCTTTGGAGTATCTTCCCCAGACAGAATTTCTTTATTCCTTGGTAAGCTTTGCCAATTAAGAGTACAGGAGCTGGAAACAGTAATGACAGGAAGGGCAAGACAGGAAACTATAATTTTATAAGAATAATATGAAATCTAACTATTTACTTCACCAGATCATCTCCTCTCAATTCTAGAAACTGTTAAATTTCATATAGGAAACCTGCTCACAAATAGGTGTAACTTATGATGGTAAAGTCATGACTCTGGAACTGAGTGATATGCTCCAAATTAAAACATACCACAGGAACTTCGGCTTAGCTGAGAGCCAGGTGGAGATGAGGATCGCATCATGCTCCAGTGCTCCTCCACACACCTTCCTATACCTCCTCACGTCTGTGTTCACAGACCAATTGCAATAGCTCGCAATGGTGCTGCACAAGGGATCAAACAGGGCTGAACAAGTGTGCATTTTTCACTTACGGTGGCATGCAGCACACTGTGCTTTCTTTAAAAGGTGGTCTCTACAAGGCTAAGGGATTGTGACTGTCCCTAGAGCAAAATTAGCTCAATTGCAGCACCTCAATTAAAGCCTGCAAAACGTGGGTGGCCCCACTGCTAGCAAGCACGTGGCTGCAAAGAAAGGCCTATTCACAAGTGACCCAGTCCACCAGTGCCGCAACGTCCCGAGAAGCTGAGCTGCAGGGACCTGTCTGCCTGACTGACAGAAGGGATTGTTATCGATGGTTGGGATACACACTGGGGGCTATGCTCCAAATACAGCTCATCCAGGAAAGATTAGTCCTGCATGAAAGCAAGCTTAACGTCCAAAAAAAGATGAAGGAACAGAAAACCCAGAGGATCTTAGAGATGAGAATTGATAACATATACTCCTTGTAACCCTGCCATAAACTTTTGCCATGTTATCAGACCGAGGGCAGACAGCTTTACAAGTTGGCCACTCCACAAAAGCAACATGCAACCTTCTGACCAGACGCAGACAGCTCTGGGGTTTTAAGTCCCTATCTTCAAAAACTGAGGACAAAAATACAAACATTTGCATTCGCATCCCTGCTTGACAGGAAGTTGTAGTGGAAGATGCTGGTTGAATCATTTGTCTCTGTGGTAAAGAGCTTCTTTTATGAGTTTATCCATGTGGGTATCCAGAAAGCATTGCTTTTGTTGAAAGAAATACAGGTATACAAATACAGCCAAACCAAAGACAGCAGTATTTCACACTCCGCTGCATCCATTCATGTTACATGTAAGGAAACTTAACAAAGGATTGTGTATCTGTTTTCCCAATTTTATCCTTATATATACTTATCTCCATCCTCCTCCTATACTCCTCACGTTCTATTAAAAATATTGCAAAACTAAAAAAAGAAGATTAATTTTTCTACTGCACTGATAATGGCTGAGAGGACCTACTTTAAATATCATCAGTCTGCAAGTACAACTAATCAGAAGATCAATTTTGAACCACGGCATTTTGTCTGTCTACTCATTAAATTAAGCCCCTAACTTCTCCAAACAGTTCTAAATTGTCTCACACAAAATCACCACCAGTATGCTTTGTATTTCTATTTTGTTTTCAAACTAACTGAATATTTTAAAAAAAACCAAAACAAAACAAAACCACAAGCAAAACATTAGCTCCAGCTTGAGAAGTCATTCATTCCCTTACAAAGAGGACCAAAGGAACTGTCCAGAATGTTTTAAAAAAATAATCTCTATAATTATTAATAAAACAATAAAATCACTCATAAGTAATAATATTTTTTAAATATTTCACTCATGAATAAAGAATAAGAGTCAATGCTAATTTTCATAAGTTCCTTTTACTTTCCTGCTTTCACAGGCAAGCCAAAACCTAGAGTATTTTTAAGGTAATAGAAACAGAAGTCTAAACTCACCATTTTTTTCATTCCTCCTCTTCCTTATTAAGAGCCCTACATTGTGTGTTGGATTCCAATACCAATACAACTGGGTCTAAATAAACATGGATTTCCATTTCATTTTCATATATAGAAAAAACTGCACCATTATTTGATACCAAAAATAATAAGCCAATACAATTGATAAGAAGCCTTCAGTGATGTGACATAGTAGCACATTTTTACAATAGATGATCCCGTCTCTGAAACAGCTTATGTAACTGAAAAAGACAGTTTTCACATTTATTCTTACCAATATATCTGTAATTCACTAGCCACTGATGTGCTCTTAACTGTTTTAGGTCAGTAATATTTTTAAAACCAAGACCTCATGATAAACTCTTTCTTATTTTGCTACAAATTTAACAGATAAGCAAAACCCTACCGTGAAGACTGCTTTGAACCAGTTGTGCTTTAATGCCATATAAAGTGCAATGTTCCAGCTATATAATCCCACAGATCTTCTCTGGTGGGAAAAAAAAAAAAAAATCGTAAGCAACACAAATACTGAGCAGAAATACCATTCCTGAAATGCTTTAATTTATTTGCAAAAAGTTGCAACATGTTTCTCCTAAGACTTTACTACTGTCTGAGATCTTACCATAAAATAGTCTAATAGTCAGGAAAGTAAATAACCCACTAGCTTGAAAGGGCTAAACATAAAATGAAGATTTAGTAAACTATTCTAATGAAAAAAGAAGTCATCTCAGATTTCTGGTTTGGGTTGTCAAATACGTTCCTAAATTTCTATCTTATAACATATGCATGCAACATTTTTTTTCATCATAAAAACACAGAGTAAGTGATGAATTGCCCTGTAGTTCCCAGAGAATTAGTTCTGATATGCATGTGAATACCAAAGGAATCCGTTGGGATTCCTGTTAATGGAGTGACTACAAAGAAAACTTGGAACGATTTGACACTTAGTATAAAGTTAGGATTTATCGGTCACTGCACATCAGTTAGTTTAACATGCTGGCAGAATCCTTTGTATTTAACATCTGAAAGTGTAAAGGAGAACAAATGTTTTGTCAGAGATCTCTGCTGGCTATAAAATTAAGTAAAAAATACATTCATATTTTAATAACAGCAATAAAATAAATACACTATTAGCTAAAAGTTTTAGAAAAAGCTAACAAAATTACAACTATTTCAGTTTGTACTTTTCGATTATGAAAAATGTATTACAAAGATTTGTATTTCATCATATCCTCCTCCTCTTCCAGACGATATTAGGAGTATCAGGAAAGAAGTCTTGATTATCATGTATAATCCCAAGCCACTGGGTGAAATTCATGTGACTGCATGAATCTCAAAAATGTAAAAAAGATGTGCCTGCTACAAGCCCATTTGGTCAGCAAGACAGATGGGTCTCCATCTGCAGATGGCAATGCAGATCACAGCACACAATGCAACTATACAAGTTCCTAACTTAAGAGCCGCTCCAGCTATGGCCACGGTATGCACATAAACTGGGAGTTGAGGAACAGGTCAGAAACTGGGAGGAAAAATATCTGACTTTTTCCTATTAAAGCATAAATTTATGTGGAAAGGGCACAAATGGAGGGAAGATGCTCTTTCACAATGCTTTGCAATCATGGCTTGGCAAAGGCATGTTTTTGACCTTCACGGCTCAACATGAGAAAAATCCATTTCCGTGGCTAAAACACAGGACTACTGTGTGCAGCGTCACTGTAAATATTAGCAGCTTATTTCTGGCAGTTGGATTTTAACAGGGACGCCTACCAAAAATTTGTGGAACATGACCCTGCATTTCAATAATACCTTTGGTTTGAATAGCTGTAAGAAGTACATAAACGGATGCCAGAATGTGGGCCAGAGCAAACAGGCTTGTTTGGGGAGGGGAGAAGGGTAAGAGGGAGGAGGGACCAAAACAGTGGTGAAATGAGAACATCTGCTGAAGGAAAAGATGTTTGTGCCTAATAAGCATGCTGTTTTCAACAGGACTTAATCTACATAGCACACATTCTACAAGATGTTTGAAGTTAAGCTGAACTAGCTTACCTACAAAGAAAGGGATGCTCAATTTTTCATGGGACAACTCTGAATAAAATACCAGTCCTTTTTAGATAGTTTTCCTAATGCAGGCTCATAGAAGCTTGAGAAACTTGTGCATCCTTCACTATGCAACCTTACACTGGCAACATACCTCCCTGCACTGCAAAATACACATGAATTCAGGCTACAGGTGATTAATCTGAGGCAGACACTGTATTTTACATTCCTCCACACTTCTTTCTAAGCAGGCAGATTTAAATCACATCTAAACCATTTCAAAACAGAGGAGTTAAACCTCTGTCTAGGGCTTGCATCTCAATTTCCTACAATAATACAGATTTGCATGATATGAACAGGCATCTGTAGGAAAACCTGCAGAGCTTCATGATAATTGTATCTGTGTCACATTTCTGATCCTCTCACCTGTCCCTTGCTAGCAATGCATTTCTGCCAGGAATAAGGCTGATGTTTTGTCTTCTGGTTTAGCTTCAAAATGGCTGCCATTAAAAATAAACCCTACAAGCTACTAGATAAACGTTCCCTTATTTTTCTAGGGCTTGTACAGGACAATCTTCCATTCAGCAGAACTAACAATTCCACTATCCATGAAGTGACAGGTTCAAAGTCTGTCTTGACAGTCAGTGGGGTCAGAAATGTGAATGAGACAGAAGCGTGAGGCCAGGCAGTCCAGTGCTTGCCTTGATATTCAGGATGAGGCATAAAATACTCAGTATAGAAGTCATGACATTTTTATATTGAGAACAGCTATTTTAGAGGATGCTGAAGGGTTGTCATGGTTCCCTTGACCTCTCTATAGCTGGACACTGTGAGAACAAAGAGGACATACAGATCAGACTGATTCAATAGAAGACTTTCCATTAATTTTTACGGCGTGTAAGGGTTGAGTCATTAAGCTATGCGGCTTTACAAAAATAGATCTAATAAAATGGTGTCAAATGGCATTATGGTTAAACCAGTTCTAGATTCTGTACAATAAGCAGAATGCACAGTGGTAGTTTGATATATAAGATTTTGCAGCAGTTCTCTGAAATCACTGATACAGCCCACTGAGTTCAGAGCACAGTCACTCTAGACCCAGAAACTTTACATTAAACCAGATCTATGTAAGCTTTTTCTAATATATATTAAGTCTTGACCTATCTTTACATCAAAACAAACTCTTCCCCTTTTCAAATTCTTAATTCTTCAGATAAAGTGTTTCCTTCATCATCAGCATCATAATCTTTGTCCTCTTACTTTTTACTATAAAGCCTTAAAGTCTTTGACAAGAAGGTATAACAAAGCATCTCTGGAAAAGCATTCTGAATGCAATTTATGTTTCACCCTCTGTAAATTAAAACCAATTTGAAAGCATACTACTGGGATCTCTCTTTCTCTCTCTCTGGTATGCAACCAAGGAAGTCCTCTACATAAAAAATAAAAATGTGTGTGTATAGATATACATATATGCATGCTAATTAAAAAGTTGTATCTATGCAAATGTACATTCCAACATACTTAAAAAGTAGGTACTTATCACAAGTAGAACCAGCTTCCACATTCTCATTATCTTGAAGGACAAGATTACATGCAAATTTTATTCATGAAAAGTTAGTTTAATGCAGCCTTAATGTCCAGCTTCTCTAATAACAGTATATTATCTTCTCTCCTCTTTTCCCTGAGGTGATCTGCGCTAAGCTCATCAAAACGTAACTACAAATTCTTGTCTGCTCTGATACCTGCCAGGCCACCACTACCTACCAGGCTGGTCAGCAGTCAGGCACAGGTTATCCTTGCCAGCTTGTAAAGCAGAACAGGTTAAAAATTCCTGAAGCTATGTAATAGCTGCACCTGACACCACCTCTCATTAGTTTTGTTTCCCTTGTTCTCACTGCCGCCTCATTTTTCACACTGTTTGCTGAGACTTTTTCTCAATTTGAGGGGAAATTTGTCTTTTCATGTACACTGGCTGCAGTGGGCTTCTATCCAGACACTTGGAGCAGAAACAAATGGTAAATAAGAAGAATGGCAAGAATAATTAACATATATGTGATTAAAGTACCATTAAGGAGATGGAGATTAATTTCTTGTTTCAGAAGCAGGAAGTTTAGAATATGTTATGGGGTGGCTTCACGTTTGAGTTAAGCTAGAGTCTAATGGAATAGCAATATTCCATTAAATAAGATATGCAAAAGCCAAATATCTTAGTAGATGATGAAATAAATCATTACCTCAGTAAGCTGGCCATATCAGCTGCAATAGTGAAGGAGGTCTCATTAAAATTTGTATCTTTTCTTCATATTTAGTAGTAATGCAGAGTGACAAAACCAAATCTTCTGTTACATTTGGGTCTACATTATTAAGGTGTGACTTATTAAAACTGTTATTAAAATAGCAGACAGAAAAGAAAAAAAACCAACCAAACAAACAAACAACAAAAAGAACCAAACCAAAACCAAAACAAAAATCCCACAGAAAACATGTCAAGAAAAAGAAAAGGAAAAAAAAAAAAAGAATAAAACGATATTTAAAGACAAAGCAACCTGAGAAGACAACAATATATAACAGAACAACTGCATGAGCTCAGCAAGTCTGGTTTACACTATTTTCCAAGGTGTTAAAGTTGCATGGTAGATTCAGAGCAAGCAAACTTTGGCCATGTTTATGTCCAAGTTTTATTACAAAGCATGGTCAAAACTAATTTCTACTTTATACCAGTAATCACTACATGGCATTGCATTATAGATGGACATACAGGAGAAATGCAATGAAACAATAAAATGCACTAACTTAAGTCAACAAACCAAGAGGCACTGAGATCCTATCTAACAATGATTCTCCGTTATGAATACTGGTTTCATTTTCAACTGAGAAAGAACCAAAACCCATTGTAACAGAAAGGTTTCACTATAAACATATTCCTAGGAATATGCTGAGAAGTATCAGACGGGTGATTTTATTTTAGGAATAGGCAATTATTTTTCTACTGTTTTTGCAACTCTATTTGTCTGTAAGTCAACCACCAGACACGAATGATATCCAGAGTAGTAATACCATCTACTCGTACACTAATACTCTGCTTTTAGATGGGATTTTATTCTACCTAATCCTTTTATCCTGTAAATGAAGTATCTTACCAACATTATAAAACAGTAAGGAAAGCACTTACTAAACTCTGGATTTGTGAATCCAAAATTTATGTCCTTGTTTTCTCTCTACTCATGTATTTTTTTCCAAGCATCACATTACTAGACAATAATCATATTTATCTTAAACTTGCTATGATTTTTACCAGAAAACTTCGACACAAGCAAAACATGCTTTGCTCAGAAAAAGGAACGTTCATTCAAAAAAACCTTAACCTTTTTTCTCTGTTCCCCTGCCTTATTCCCTTACTTCCTACTTCTTTGGCTTGGGGGTTTTTGCCCCCACCCTTTTTGAGTGTCTCTTTCCTGGACCCTCCTAAGGACATCAGTTTCCCCCGGCCAACTGAAACACAGCAGTAATGGCTTCAGAGATGCACCAATAAAAAGGAGAGCCCTCCATGCCTTTCCTGATTTCTCACCACCTCAGCAGCTGAATCCTGCACAGGACCTTCCCCCCAGCTACAATTACTGGAGAGCAGAGGAGAGAATCTAGAACTTTCCCATTCTGCCGGGAAGCCAGAGACCAGGAAAGCCCAATGGGGATGCAGTAGCCCCAGGTTTCTTCTGGCTGGATAAGCTTATTGCCTCATCAGCACTTACCTGGCAAAAGCTACGGGGCAGCACTGAGCCTTTGTTCACACAGCACCCAGCTCTGTGACGAGCATCCCAACGTTCAGAAATGTTACTATGCTGTTATGAAGTTGGGTGTGACAGTAAGCACAATTGCTTTTCCTCCTTGTGACATTTAAGAGGCTTACTTCCAAGAAACAGGAGACAGGCACCCTCCTGCCATCCATCTGAAGGTTTTGGAAAGCAGAACTTGGAGTATCTGCCTTCACCCTAAAATTCAGGCTTAAAAAGAGTAAAAAAAAAATACTGTTCTGCATACACAAAGATATAACATGGTCTCTCCGTTTTGGGAGTAGATATGGAAATCAGTTACCCTGGCTGATGTGCCCTGCAGTACAGTGTTACCGTGCATCCAGAGACGCAGCCCTTGATTAAACTGCTGCTACTGCAGAGGGCAGCTGTGGAAAACCAGAATGTTGACTTTAAACTGCATTCTCAAACTTTGCTATTCTTCTATTTTTTCCTTCTAGAAATACAGCAACTTGCAGCCTGGAGGATACACCCAACACTTCTGTGTACCAAGGGACTAACCTCACCTTCACTCCTACTGCTTCCTGGTCTTTTACCAGGAAAGGAAACAAGCGCAATTGATCATGGCAGTGATCCATGTTTCCCCATGTAATCTTAGCAGCAGAAGAAATGGTTTCCTGTAGCTCTCATACGCGAACTGTGCCCAGGCTCCCCTTCACCAGTGCCACTCATCCCACCTGCCCGTGCTCCCCTTGCAAACCCTCACTTTTGCAGGGACCAGGTGCCCACTGCTGGCACAGGCACAGAGGAGTTTCCCACTCATTGGTGGTGTTAATAAGCTAGCTTAAATAGACACTCCACATTCACAGGAATAACGTAAAACCAGAAAGACTGACCCTGCCCTGAAGCACTTCAGTGAAGCCTCAGCTTTTGACTCTTAGCAGTGGTATGGCACTGTTTAACACACACTCTCAACCACTGGAGGTAGCATACAGATGAACTATATATATATATATATATATATATATATATAAAGCTGCTCATGCAAAACTTCATGGTGCTGGGCTCAGGTTTTTTATTGCCGTAACTAAGCATCTTGAAATGTCTTTGGAGAGTGTTTTATTTAGGAACAGTAATGCACAGTTATCAGGGGGTTTCAGTTCATTTAATTAAGTTGAATACAATTACACCCCAGTGGGTCTTAAAAATGCAAGTATCTATTTAAATATTATTTAGATGCGTATCTTTTAACTACCACAGATTGCACAGGGCTTCAAGTTTATATCAATTAGGGATATCAACCTAGCAATAAGAACTATCTCTTGCCAGCTTCCAATCCTTTCTGCTTTGGGATCGTGTATTTTATTTGCTCATTTGCCTTTATCTGTGTACAGTGAAAATGGGCTTTTGCATTCCTGTGTGCTCAAATGGCTTCATCATTGCCAAAGCACTTCCTAATCAGGCTAAATAGGCCCCTTACCCAAATAAAGAGAACTATTTCTGCCTACCTACAGAGCCCGGGCTTCAATAGCTGTGTGGCTGCTACATCTCCCAGGTGTTACAAGCACATATTTCTCTGAAGGGGCAACATGCACTTGATTATTTACAGGAGCCCCCCAATAAAGGATGCTATGTGCTTCTTTCAAGGAAGCCCATGGGTGCTGTCAGTCCAGTGACTTTGCCCACTAATAACAGTCAAGAGGACATTGAATGAAGCTGTGTCAGGAGAAATTCAGATGGGACATGAGTAAAAAGTTTCTTCAGTGAGAGGGTGGTCAGTGACAGGCACAAGGTCTCCAGGGAAGTGGTCACAGCACCAAGGCTGTCAGATTTCTGAACAATGCTCTTAGTCATATAGTTTAGTTTTAGGTAGTCCTGCAAAGCAGTGAGTTGGTCTCTGATCCTTATGGGCCCCTTCCAGCTTGAGATATTCTATGTTGCTTTTATTGGAGACTGAATGCATTACTCAAGTATGGCACATCATAGAGATGCACTGCAAACTGAATCATGAAACAATTTGAAGACCCCCATATGGCTAAAGAGATCATAAAAAGCTGAAGCTGGCAGAACCCCAGTGTCTATAAAGCTTGCAAAAAACTGTGTCTCTAAAAACCCAGTAGCTGGTTCTGAGTGGCCCAAGGCCCTAAACCGCAGGCTGAAAGACAACAACTGTAGATAAGACACTTGAACTTGGAGGGTAAGCTAAGTTCTTGCTTGAGCAACTTTATGCATAGCAACTTGAAGATCAAAAGGAGAGCATCTCACTAACCAACCATTTGTCAGAAGAGTTGTGCCAAAGAAAAACATCTCACCTAGTTGTAAGTGGCTGTAACACAAGAAGAAAGTTTCAGATGGAAGTAGTTCCCTCACAGACTCTGCTTCTGAGATGGTTACAGTCTTGGGGCACACCAAACCATGAACTTGGCAAAAGCAGCAGAACAACCTATGTGCCAGAACGCATCTGAAGGGAACTCTCTGAGCAAAAGGAAGATATTGCACCACTTTCCACTGTACTCACCATTATCAGTTTCAAATCAAAGGATGTATAGTAAATAAGCTGCCTCACACATAAAGAATCAGGACTTGAAGGGAAACAGATTTTCCTTTATGACTTTCTCGAGGAGAAAGGAAAATCACATGTTTTCAGATGTGAAAATCTCTTCAAAGCTTGAAAGGTACAATCCAAAATGCAAAACCTGGTTCAGAATGAGCTACATGTGAACAGGGAGTCAGGGCATCAGACTGTCTCTAGCAAAAGAGTAAATTGCACTCTCATCCTCAGCCTGTTTTAGTTAACCAGCCCTCTGCTACAAATTACCCATTCGAACCATCTGCTGGCAATACCTGAATGGTGTCATTTCACATGACTCACACGCACATCAATGGTTACCCACCTATAGTTTGTACTCGTCTTTAAGCAAAACCAAAACAAGGTGCAACCAACTAGACATGAAGGCTTACTTTGCTCTCTGATATCCCTACTTAGCTCTTGAAGCAAGCCCTGTCATTTCTGAACCAGGCCTACAACTCCATTATTACTTCCCACGAGCTCCCTGCCCATCCACACCATTCAGCCACCTCCTCTGGGCCTCCCCAAAGCCAGCCTGCATGCTGACCTTCCCTTGCCAAGGTCCCGTTGCTTGCTGCAGCCATTTCCTGCCATGAAGGTGGCAATTCTTCCTTTCACATGATCCTCCTAAATCCCTCTTCCCAGCAGTTGCAAGTTATCCTTCTCAGCTGGGACTCAGTTTTCACTTTCCTAGCCACAGAAATGCAATTCTGGATACTGAGTCACTGCACCTCCATCCGTTTTCATCCTCTGTTTCCTCTTTATCTGAGAGGTATTTTCCTAAGAGACGCATGAGTCTGGAGAAAAAAAAAAAAATTTTTTTTTTCTTTTTTTTTAAATTAAGCTGCTCAAACCCACAAAGTGACAGATCTACCCAAGAATGTCAGAAGGGCCAGAGAGGTGCTAGCACAACTTTTTGCCCCCCTCCCCTTTCTTTTTCATGGCAGTTTACAAAATAACTATCTGTAAGCACTTTGCAGTAGTTGTAATTAGGTTTGGCAGATGAAAAATGAAAATTCATACAATCTTTTGTATACTTAGTACATTTGAGATGAGGATTAAAAACCACAAGTAACTTGGCAAGGACTACTTGAAGAAAGTACCATTCTGTTGAGAGAGAAAAAGCAACACTGAAACATCCACCTACTTCTTTTCTCTCAATTTTGGCAGTTAGGAACTCAACCTCCACCCTGACCAAACCCAAAGAGTCATCATAACTAGGTATAGAAGAAGGATATGCACAAGCATCCCCTTCCCATTTATGCACGAACATATACCATATGTGGTATGAAGCTATTCATCATCGCGCTAGTATTTTGATTAGGTCCTTGACCTTATGTTCGCTGTTAACTTCCTGAGTTTAGATAGCTATCATGCAAAGCTTAGGCTTTACAAAGTTTATCCATCCACATGTATATACTCACTCCTGGACACAAAATCTAAACAATACATTGCTGGATCTGGGCTGAGCAAGAAACAATAATATACCTCATGAAGACAACATGTGCCAGTATCCCTTTGGTACACAACAGAACACGCCACTACAATGGAGAGATATGACACCATTTCATACCTCATTGCAGAATGCGCAGAATAAAGGTAGCCACAATTAAAGTGGAAAACAGAATTTTTAAGGACTGATAACCATTTTTCACTATCTGCAACTGAGCATTCTCCACTGATGAATCAAGAAATGAAAGACCTTTCCCACAAGTCTCTCCAAACATTGAACAGGACACATCATCACAAAATAAAATACAACAAAAAAATGTGCATCTCTCATTTTTTATTTGTACAGCACACAGAAAGCAAGGTAGGAACTTCCACATATAATCTGAAACACTAACAGAGAAATTTGAATAACTGAGAAGAGACACCGGGAATTTGCCATTCTCCTCTATAAGGAAAAGACAACTTCAGTGAAACTTCAGAGAAGCATGGTATGTAAAACCAGAGAAAAACGTCCAAAGAATTTGCCATGTACAAAGATTCACAACATGCCCTGCCAGCAGGAAATCTGCCTTTACTCAGCTCTTTTTCTCCAGTGAAATGAAAACAGACAGTTCCAAGGAAATATGTCCAGTGGGGGAAGAGAGAGGTGCCTGCTACTGCAGCCACACCAGTGCTCCAGCTGCTCACGACCAGCAGTGCCTGTGCACCTTCACGGCTGCACCTGGAGCTACCTCTTCTGTCAACATTTTCAAGGGATGTAAGTAGCGTGCGTGCAGCCTGCTCTTTCACCAAAATCTGTGGCAAATTGCAAGTGACCTCAGGGAAAGCAGGAACACAAACAGCTTCTGTGGTGGAGATCCCCCACTGTGTTTGCTCTGCTGAAAACAACAAACAAGTATATGCCAGACATGCAGCAAAAAGTAAATACCTGTTCTAAACCTAATTAGTCTGCAGTCTGACACAGAGCATCATGTAAATCCAACAGAGAACGGGTTGGAAACCAGTCGTCATGGCTTAGTACCACAGGCACTAGCACACCTACTCCACTGCCCATCAATTGCTGTATTTCTTGGTAACCCCAGTGCAACAGTTGACCGTGAGCTTTTTAGTGCTGGCTCAACTAGAAATTTCCTCACCCTACCAGTTTTTTTCTTGTTTTAGAATACAGTATCTTTATTAGTCCTCTGATAAAATGTTGCACATGGAAATATGTTCTCCCCAACTTTTGTATAAAACATGACATGGTCTCACTAAACACTCTAGAGGACTGAGTGTTGTAAGCTTAAACAAGTAGTCATCTCGAAGATAGAAACTTGAAGACAGAAACCACAACTGATCCAGTGTTTTCCTGTTTTACAATGGTTATGTATGAATTCTGAGGTGAGAAAGAAGCCTAACAATGGAGTGGAAATCACAACCTGCCAGTTCTGGTGCATGTTAAGAAGGGCCACAAAAATGATCCAGGGGCTGGAGCAGCTCTGCTACAAGGATAGGCTGAGGGAGCTGGGATTGTTCAATGTGGAGAAGAGAAGACTCTGGGGGGAACCTTATAACTGCCTTCCAATACCTGAAGGGATCCTACAGGAAGACTGCAGAGGGACTCTTCATGAGAATGTCCAGTGATAGGACAACAGGAAATGGTTTTAAACTGAGGGAAAATAGGTTTAGATTGGATCTTAGGAAAAAGTTCTTCAGTACGAGGGTGGTGAGACTCTGGAATAGATTGCCCAGAGGGGCTGAGGATGCCCCTTCCCTGGAGGTATTCAAGGCCAGGTTGGATGAGGCCTTGAGCAAGCTGGTCTAGTTGAGAGGCCTACCTGCCCTTGATGGGGAGGTTGAATTAAATGATCTCTAAGGTCCCTTCCAGCCTAAGCTATTTTATGATTCTATGTTGTGTATGAATACAAATACACTTAGGTATGAGACAGGATTTTTCTTATTTTCATCCTCACAGAGTTTACATTTCAGTTTAAATGCAAAGGATATATCAGCAGCTTTCAGAGCTATCGTACTAAGCTGGCCAACCACTGAGAGCTCGGAAACTCACAAATATTAGAAATTATTCTGTATAACTGAAGGCTATGCTTAAGTCTGTACAGTGATACTGATAACAATATGAAATACGTCTAACAGAGATGGTGAAAAGAGACAAGCTTCAATTTAGCAGTAGAAAAATAAGTATCTTCAATTCGCACTCCATCCCTAGGATTGCACTAGTAATTGCTGGTGTATAAAACCCTTTCAGCTGAGCTGGAATACGTGGGAAGCTCCAGCTGGTAGACTGCAAGCACAAAACGCAAATAGGATTAATATGTCTGAGAAATGTGATACAGATAAACAGAGATAATAAACAAAGACAGAACTCAAACATCCAAACATCTCTCCAGTTTTAAGTGCATAAAACCCACAGATTCTACAGCAATGACATATAACTTCTAGAGATATAGTATGACTGGTAAGATATTATTCTGGCAAGCAAAATATCTTTAAAGCCTAAGATGCCCTTTTCCGGAAGTGCAGAGTAATGCTACACAATCAGCCCTAGCATGTGGTTTCACCCAAGCTCCCGCTGTAGATGTACACTCACTGAAAGATCTTTAAACAGTGCCACCATGGAGCAATGAGGTCTCATGATAAGTGCTCTCAAATACAGGTTTTTTTCTCCATCAAGTTAGACTGGGGTTACGGTCAACCAGAGAGTGAGCTCTGCACAGCAAGGTCGACATGGTGCTGGCATTGAAAGAACTAGGAGGCTCAACTGATCTGAGCTTGTGAAGGAGTGATAAAAGTTGCTTTTGCTTTTTCCTTTCTTGTTGAAAACCTACAGACCACACACTGCTCCACCAGTATAAACAAACTTTGTGCCTTAGGCTCATCAAGTTTTTATGTAAACAAGGCAGAAATTAGACCCTTTATCTTTTGTTCTTTTCTTCATCTTTTGTTTCCATTGTACCCATCAGCACTGCACAAAGCATCTTCAGTTGCAAGCAAGAGGGTTAGGAGCATCCTGCAATCAAGCGATTGCTCACTCTCGATGTAATATTGCAACAAGCATGGTACTGTTTTCACTATCATCTATCGACTCTTGTCATGCTTGCTGCAAAGCTGTCAAAGCACTGCTTTTATTATTGTATTAAATAGTTACCTAATCTCCTTTACACCCTCCCACACACAGAGAATACACTGAAGGTGAAGAACACTGCAATATAAAATTTTAGCAAGCTATTACCAAAGAGCAAAAAGCACTGTATGTCATTGCAAATACCATGACAATAATGAAACAGAAAAGGACGTATTTATATTCCTGATAGTAAGCCTCAATGTGTGTGTTTACCCATGCACTTAAGAACAACCTTTCTTATTTTTTTTTTTTTCCCCATCTAGAGGCCTGATCATGTAAACTGATCTCAGCATATCCCCATGTTGGGCCACAGGGAATTCAAATCTGCAAAATCTAATGGGCTTGTAGTAGAACACAACCTGCAACAGCACTCCACACAGATCACACTCAGATCACGACGTGGATATTAGTTCTCCAACTTATCATATGACTTTCCATAAAAAAGCTTGGACGTCTGATTTATAAATTACTGTTGTGTTATGTTCTTAAACTTGTCTAATTTTCCGGTTATACCCTGCTTAGAACTTTTCCAGATACAATCCCTACACTCAATTTCAAAGTGTTCATAGAAAATATGCCTCTAAAACTAGTACGTAGCTCAAAAATCAGGTGTCACTAAAACTTAGACCATTACATATTTTATTATACTAATCTTAGTTCAAATAAAAATAGTACATTATAACTTTGTGCCTGAAAACACAGCAGTAAACAGGAAAGGTCTGCAGTAAGCCAAGAAAAATGTTCTCCTCACCTCAAGATCAAAGTAGAGCCAGCATGCCCACACCTTACCCACACCACAGCTACTGCACTTCAGTGAGGGCAGCTCCTTTTATTTTTAGAGTCGTTATAATGGAAATCTGTGTTGTAAACTCCCGGGTCTGAATGTGCTTCAGTGAATTATGCTGTATTTTTTTTTTTCCTGTCAATGAGACAGGTAATCCCTTGATGACAGTGAGAAATAAAAGCCCTTCATATCTCTTTATCTAATCACACAACACATGTCTATGTAATTCCTTAATGAAGAATATCCTTTTCTAGTAGAAAATTTTTACAGACTTGCAGATATTAAACTCAGTTCCTCTTTTTGTTTATTTCCTCATGAAAAAAATGGAATCCAAACTCTTGCAAAGCCACCTCAGCATTTCCGCAGTCACCACAACCACCTCCACCTCCTCCTCCCACTCCCAGTAATGGCAACAGAGGCAGGTTCGTTAGTCATGACCTGCGTCACACAATCACAAAGAGGAAAATTATTAGCAGCACTTTATGTTAAAACAGGCATCGTAGAAAATCACTTTGCTGAGTCATGACAAAGTAATTCTTATTCACCCTGTGTTACTGAACCTCCTTAAGTCCAAGCACGACATGTGCTCTACAACCACTGATACTGTGACAATGGGGTAAGTGGAAAAGAAGAAAGCCCGTGCTGCTGCATGAAGGAACAGCTACAACCAGAGAGTCCAAAGTCACTGGGCACACAGGAATACCCTCCTCCATTGTGCCACCTCTGGAGTAAAAGTCATCCTGGAGGAACCAAGCCCAGGGCCAAAGCTGGAGCAGTTCAACTAAGGTCTGGAAGGAAAGGGAAGTCCTTTCTCCCTGCTGACTCAAAGTCCCTTTCCCTGGGCATTGCCCATTTCATCCATCTCTCGGCCCTTCACCACACCCAGCAGTGACCTTGTTCTGCTGTGGCCCAGTCCCTCCACTCAGCTCACATGGCTTAATCTCTCTGCTTCTCTGTTTGCACAGCATCTTGTTCAATCAGCACTAATATACATTCATTGTAGACAGCATCAGAATAAGTTAGATTAATAATTATCTGTTTCTGTAAAATGTCATTTGCTCAGAGTTAGACTGAAAATAAGAGTTTTTCACCTGATTATAGAAAATAGTAGCCAGCACACATAGCATAATACGTTGCATTCAACATAGTCTCGTTCAACATCTTCGTCAATGACCTGGATGAAGGGACAGAGTGTACCCTCAGCAAAACTGGGAGGATTGGCTGACACATCAGAAATCTACGTTGTCATTCCGTGAGATCTGGACAGGCTGGGGGGTTGGGCAGCAGGGAATCTTATGAAGTTCAACAAGAGCACGTGTAGAGTCCTACGCCTAGGGAGGAATAACCTCACCCAGTACAGGTTAAGGGAAGATCTGATGAAAAGGAGCTCCACAGGGAAGGACCAGGGAGTCCTCATGGACAACAGGTTAACCATGAGCCAGCAGTCTGCTCTTACAGCCAGAAAGGCCAATGGTATCCTGGGGTGAGTTAAAAAGAGTGTGGCCAGGAGGACAAGGGAAGGTCTCTCTGCCACTCTACTCTGCCCTAGTGAGGCCACATCTGGAGCATAGTGTCCAGTTCTGAGCTCCTCAGTTCAAGAAAGACAAGGAACTACTGAAGAGACTCTATTGCTACAAAGATGATTAGGGGACTGGAGCAGCACTCTTTGGAGGAAAGACTCAGAGACTGGGGCTGTTTAGCCTGGAGAGGGGATCTTATGAATGTTTAAAAATATCTAAAGGGCAGGTGTCAAGAGGATGGGGCCAGACTCTTTTCAGTGGTGCCCAGTGACAGAACAAGGGGCAACAGGCATAAACTGGAACCCAGGAAGTTTCACCTTAACATGAGGAAAAACTTCTTTACTGGGAGGGTGATGGAGCACTGGAACAGGCTGTCTGGAGAGGTTGTGGAGTCTTCTTCTCTGGAGATTTTCAATATCCACACAGACGTGATCCTGTGCAACCTGGCCTAGGTGAACCTGTTTTAGCAGGGGGTTTGGATGAGATGATCCCCAGAGGTCCCTTCCAAGCCCTACCATTCTGTGATTCCACATAGCAGAATTCCTTTAAGTTCTCACTGTCCTGCACGTGCAACACTTGTTCACTTTCCACACCAACTTTCACATTTTCTTTCTGTTTAAAGACTGCCATTTTTTCATATTCACAAAAGAAAGGAGGCATAATTACAGGGAAATTCTGTCAATCCAGTATTCCACTACCCTTAAAAGACAGAGCGCGCTTGGTCAACCGACTTTCAGAATGTGAAAAAAATAGGAAAAAGTGCATTTCCAAATATTGATGATGGAGCCAGCATCCACAGCAAACCACCAACACTCTGCAAAATAAAATTTTATCCCCAAGATTCAAGTTTACCTTAAAGTTATTCTGCAGTAAACAGCAGTTCATAGCAGACAAAGAACAGGTATATAAAAAGCTTCCCTACTTTTTCCTCTGTAATTTAAAGGCCAGAGAAACCCAGAGTTTGCTTTCAAGGAAGAACAAAGAGGGCAGCAGAAACCAAAACCTTTTATCATTCCTGACTGCACAGGGTCTTGTGGGGACTAAACTCTCTGATGGAGACACCCGTCCTATGTGACCTGTCGTGGAAGAAAAAGACTACGCCAAAAGGTTATCTCTATGAGCTGTCTTTCTTCATAAAGGAATTAGCACTGCTTGGCATAACATTGCATGGAAATTAAAGAAGATGCAACAGGTTAAGTTTAAAATATCATATTGAATACAGCACCTAAACTGACAGTCAGTCACTCTCCATTCTGATTTCTTTATTTGAAAGCAAAATATACTCCATGGTTTTGTAAAACAGAAAAACCAATATCTGCTATTTTGAAAATCAGAGGCCAGGCCTTCTGGGTTTATCCTTACTGTTGCAACCAGGATATGCTTTAAAAATGCACACCAAAAGTAGAAGTCAGAACAAAAATTGTCTTCAATCAGAACATCCCAAAGTTCTTTTAGGGCTTATTACACAATGCAACAGGCATTTTGCTGACATGTCAGTAAAAATTATTTACAACAAAAAGAGTATACTGCATTTTTAAAAGCACGTTCTACCTGGAACATCTACTCAAGTTGCTTTTGCTTTTCTGTAGAGCTGTGCTGAGCGCAGGTGGCTTCAGCTGGAGTGGCCTCTTGGTGCCAAGCATATCTCAGAGAAACAGAGTCCCCTGAGCAAGACACTAGGAGAGGAATGGAGTAGAGAGATTTCCACAGGAAGTCACAGCAACTTAATGATGGTTTAAGGAAGAGCAATCCTGGGAGAATCCTGAAGCTGGTGTGAGCTGCCACAACTCCTCCCAGCAGTCCTCCAACCGCTTTTATCAGTCGGGGGATCTACTTCCCCAATCTCTCCAGATATACAGGCTCCCTGGCTTAATATGAAATTCCTCTCCCCAAAGTATGTTAGCCAGTATGTAATTACATGTTATCACAGTAGCATTATCAGCTGGCCTCTTTCTCTCTTTTGGTTTGTTACTTTATTACTTTGATAAGAAATTCAAATAATCACTGAAACACAGAAAGCAAGAGAGATTATATATGTAAATACTAGGGTTCCCAGTAGAAACCCTGGTGAGCTCTATTGTCCTCAAAATACTCTCTTCTCTTTAGCTAATTGCAGATGGTGGAAAAGCAGTCTTTTTCTCTTCACATAACTGCAAAAGATTATTGAAAAAATAAAGAATTTCCTTTTTCATTTTTTTTTTTTTTTCCCCCAGCTCTTATAATTGATTCAATAGTTTGAAACAAGGACCTAGCGATCACATTGAAATAAAAAGAGCTAGAAAGATTTCTAATTTCATTGCAGGTCTTGCAAGTTCCTCTTAATCTTTTGCATCTTTGGCATTGAACGTAAAAGGTCCTCACAGAAGTAGACATTTTCTCCAGTGAAATCCCTGCTACACCAAAACTGATCAGAGTTCTGCCAGTGATTTAACTAATGTC
Organism: Ceryle rudis; assembly: GCA_033439905.1. Lineage (NCBI taxonomy): Eukaryota > Metazoa > Chordata > Aves > Coraciiformes > Cerylidae > Ceryle > Ceryle rudis. The sequence goes on along the minus strand of JAAGNO010003281.1, from coordinate 4,322 downwards.
AGGATTTGACCCAGATACCTGTCCCAGGTATGCTGTGCGAGAACAACATCCCATGAAGAAGAACGACATAAGTGTCTTTCCTGTACTGAGGTCAATAGCTCACGTTTTAAAAGCGCATCTTTAAAAAGAATAATCTTTACTACTTATTTTCACTTTATATTACAATTTGTTCTCAGATCTGATCACATAGAAACCTTCAGATTTCAAACAGAGAGTCTGCCATCACCACATCAATACATGATTCTATGCCAAAAAACCTCCCTTTTTATGGTGTTGAGTTTTGCGAATGCAGAGAATATCTCTGTTACTACTCATGATCCACCTACTGCAATCTCTCTAAAACTTTAATACACTTCCACCATCCGTTGTTGCTTTGACACACTGAAAATTATAATTAACTAGTACATTCCAATATGTGCTTGCTACAGACTAAGCAAATGCTTTAAAAATATAATTACGTTATCTAGTGAGCTCCATTAACAGCAAAAATAGCTTTGAGGCACTTATACCACAGCTGTACCTACAGAATATTTCATTAGAGTAAGAGCAAAAGGAAAAGTCACGTATACTTCAGCAAAACCCCAGTACAGCTGCGAGTATACTCAATATTTGTCAAGTACAGAGAGAGTTATTAGATGACTTCAAAGTCCATAATATATGCTGCTTACAAGTAGCACTTTAGAATTATTTGCTTCCCCTCCGGACCTGGGATCTGCCATCACAGGTTCCTGCTAATGAGATCCTATTTTAAGGAACTTAACTAAATGTACACAAACAATGAAATATAGTTATCCACTGAGTGAGAGGAGCTCAGTTTGTATTTTAAGTAACTGCAGTACCAAATACCATCTGGGCTGACTGACTTCTATGGCCTCTCATCCTAAACCTGCACCACAGCCACCACCATGTCCCACAGGGCTTCCAGCAGGGCCAGTGGGAGAAATGCGACACTGTCTCCTCTTCCTGCCCACTGCTGTAACTCCTCAGTATGAGGAGGACAGAATCAGGCATTTCATCATTTTTATGATGAACATCTTTTTCATCATAAAGATTGCAAAGTGGTGGAACAGGCTGCACAGAGAAATTGTGTAGTTTCTGTCCCTGGAGGTTTTCAAGGCCCAACTGAATGAAGCCCCAAGCAACTTCACCTGCCTCAGAGGTCTCCCTGTTTCAGCTCAAGGCCAGGCTATATACCACTTGAAGTCCTTTCTAACTTGCATCATCCTATGATCATTGCTTAAGAATGCAATTTTCTCTCTCATTTGATCAACAAATGTTTGATGATCACCTTCTTTCTTCATTTCATTATAGATTTCCCCTCCCAAGACCCTTGCTCTTCTCTCCCGCCTCTTCCCCCTGATGGTGCATTCCTTCGGTATCTTAGAAGCTCTTGCAGGGCCAACCTGCCCCAGCTTCTTGGTTCATAGGGCCATTCCCAGTGAATCACTCCAGTGTCTACCTCTGTGCTCCCTAGATGTTTTGACTCAAATTACTGCAAATCCCAGGAAATTAAGATACATACTCCCACATAATTGACAACACAAAAGAAGTAAGACAGCTACACAGGCAACCATTGTGGGCCTCATGGACCATGACCAACCATCCACAGGCTTACACTTAGAAGCCATAAATCTAGTTCACTGTTTGACTTTTGCAGCACATTTGAAAGTGAGAGCACGTTTGAAAGTGACAAAGCTCTACGTTCTGCAAAGACAAGCAATGAAAAACACACTGGAGCTACCTCTTCATTGCCTTCAGACAAGGACAAAGCAGCAAGTTTATACCGAGTTCATATTAAAACATATTTTGCTGCCACAAAGACTATAAATTCTTTTAAAACATAAATCTGAAGAAAAGCGGCAGCCTGCAGTGAAAAGAGTTTCTGTCTTCCCTCGGCTAAGTTATTACTTGAGACCCAACACAAGGATATCTTTTCATATTTGTAATTGCGTTGCAACACAAAACACTGTATAAGAAAAGATAATAGAACCGGGTGATGTTCGCAACCAATACAAACTTCATAGTTACAAGATGATTCCTTCCTATAAAGCAGACTGACTCTAAGAGAAACGGCTTTAGCATAGTTTTATTAAAAGACAAGCAATAATTAAATAGCTGTGTTTTCCCAGGAAGGAAGATAGTTTGTACAGCCAGAAGAAACCTATTCAAATTATTAGCTGTTGAGAATCAGATCTTTTTCTGCACTGAGCTCCAGCATGCTAGGCTGTTGGTTTGGCCTCCTCACATACTCCTTCCCAAGCATCCAATAGCACTTTGCTCTTACTAAATGCAGTACTGAAACCTGCCAGAAAAAAGAAAGAGACTGTTCATAAAGTACCAACTGTGTGCTCCCTACAAACTGGCAGAACTGACTCTGCTCGCATTCTTAGATTAAAATCATCAACAGTGAAAGAGTGTACGCAGCCGGGTGCTATTAAACTGAATGCCATCTCAGTGGAGAAATTCTATGAAGAAAAGGAATGAGGCAGATTTTTTAATTGCATTTTGAATATTAACAATCAATTCCATGCGGAAAAAAAACTGCAGCACAAAATGCTAATTAAATTATCTGTTCAATTCTGTAACACTTCTGAACTAGATTGTATGGGTTTACCATTCATTATGTTCCACAGCAGTTTTCCAGAAGGTATTTCTCATAAGATTCTTTAATTTCTGTCAGTTAAATATTAATAACAAAAATTAATACAAATTAATACAGGCTATTCATTTACTTTTAAAGTGAACAAACAGGCCCTCCACTGTTGATTACCACATTCCTGTATCACTGGAAAATCGCCAGCTGCAGTAAGTATATAACATTAGTATTTGTTTTTTAGCTGAGTGGCAGTCCTCTGTGGTAATTATCATCTTGAACCTAAAGTAAATATTATTCTCTCGCTGCAAGTAGAAATAAAGAATTGACTCCTCCTGTATTTTTACTGTTTGCCATCCAGTCCATCCTGTCGGTACGCTACGTGCCCACTAAACGTAATTCCTTGAGCCCTTGTTAACTGGGGCCATCTCTTTTGTTTGTAACCAGTGAATTACGAAGATTAGTCCCTCCCTCAGAAGATCACCGGCGCAGAAACTCCACGGGCCGTAACCGAGCAACTCGTTCCCCAAAACCTATTGGGAGTTAAGAGCTCCAACACCGGCCCCAGGAGTGCCACAGGGTACGGGGCAGCGCTGCTGGGCGGACCACCACGCCGGCGCACGCGGCCCCAGGGGTGGGCAGCGCCCCGCGCACACGGGGGCACAAGGAGGTACACGGGGTCGCCCCCCACACGCAAGGCTTCACCCGGCCCCGGCGCGGGGACGCTAAACACGTGCGTGGAATGTAAAGTCAGCAACACACCAGCCCTTCGCCCAAATTTAACTGAACCCGCCGGCACGCTGGAGCCACGGGAAACAATGCACCCATTGATCAGCCTAAACAAGCTCTTCTGGGTGTGTAAACAGACGCGGGGTCTGGTCTGCTCCGGTAAACAGCCCCAGCCCCGGCTCTTCAGCAGCGCTGGGCGCTACGCTGCCGTCTCTCCTGGTAGTGACAGCCGAGAAAACTTAACTCCAGAACTGTGATCAAAGCGGTCGCTGATACAATACTTGGTTTTGCCCATGGGAAGAGTTCTCTCGGGATGTACGAGCCCGCACGACGAGGACACTCTCCAACTCGAACAAAGTCCGCAGCAGGTGCCAGGGAGACCCAGCGTCCCGTCGCAGGCTTCGCCACCCGCCAATGAGGGGAACAGCGCCAGGGAGCGGTGCTCCGCAGCCCACCCCGTCCCACGGCAGGCTCCCACAGAGCCTGATGCCATCCCGGACCCCAGCCCACGGCCCGGCCGCACTCACCAGGATGCCCATAACGTCGGCCCACAGCTGAGCGAACGCCTCCGACGTGCCGCTCTCCGCCGGGGCGGCGGGGCTGCCCGCCTGCTCCCCCTCCATGCCCCGGCCCGGTCGCCGGATCAGCGCCGGCTCCCCACCGCCGACGGCCCGCCCCGCCCCACCATGCCTCCCCCGCCCCGCTCCCGGCTCACCGGCAGGAGACGGTGAGCTCCACCTTGGTGCCCGGCACACTGCCGGCCGCCGGCTCCAGCGCTCCCGGAGACGCCATCCCCGCCCGGGCGCCGCCGCTGCTCCGCGCCGCCTCCTCCCGCGCCGCCGAGGCGGGCGGGCCCGGGGCGGGGCACGGCAGGGGGAACGCGGGCATTTGGGAGGGGATGAGCTGTGGAGCTGCTCTGAGGTGGTGTCATTTTAGCTAAAAAACCCAAGAGACTGTAGCAGGCTGAATACAGGTCCTTAAGCAGGAGCTACTCTTTCCT